>VZRJ01007584.1:625739-657093 GCA_013397565.1 Ptilonorhynchus violaceus | reverse complement strand
TAGGGAGCGCGCGGCCGGGCCCCGCCCCCGGGGGAGGGGCTGGCGGGAGCCGGAGCCGGGGTCGGGGGCGGAGGAGCGCGGGTTCGAGCCCCGGGACAGCCGGGAGCGACACGGGGGGACAGGAGAGCACGACGAGGACACTGCTTTAAAGCTAAACCAACCCCGACCCTAATCCTCGTCCTCCCCCCGCAGGACAAACTACAGGAAAACAACAAAAGCGGAACTGAAACTACAGGGAAACGACAAAAAAAGCTTCTCTTAAGAACAGAGCACTTTATAAAAGCAGAAATGCCCCATTTGCGTTTGGAGTTAAAGCACACCGTCACTCAGCATCTGACAGAGCGGCTCAGGAGGCTCACCGAAACACGCACAAGTGACGAGCAGCAAGTGTTCCAGAGCTGACGTTACATTCCGCAGCTCGGCTGGAGGAGGGGGTCACATCCACGTGTTGCACACGATGTGACGGTGATGGGGCTCAGCAGATCCGTCACTTTGTTTCCTGTTTACTGCTCGCACCGGAGCGGGTTTTTACAGAAGCCCTTCTCCCGATATGACTCATTCAGCCATCGCAGGAGCTGCCAGCAGCCAGACTTGTGTGAAACTAAAGCTGAGCTCTCGCCATGGTCAACAAACCGTTCCCCTCCGCTTCCGTCTGCAGGGCAGGAGCTCCTCCGCACAACGGCACGGAGTCTGAACGCTTGCCAGCAGCCAGAGCCATCCCGTCCCCGAACACCGGGCTGCTGGAAAAGGGACGCACCTGTTCCCACCATCCCAGCACTCCCCGAACACCAGCACATCCTCGGCATTCCCAGGGCGCTGCAGGAGCGTTCATTCCAAGCGTGCCGTTTCCAAAACTCCAGCAATTCAGGAGCGCGTCTCGCTAGAACGCTTTGGTTTTAGCAATGCTATCAAATCAAACTGCTGGGCAGCTTGTACATCTGGAAGAGTCACTTCTCAGAAGCCAAGCTAAGACTTCTCCATGAACTCTGAAGAACCTGGGAATGCTGTTTCCAGCAACAGGCATTTAGCTTGCAGAAATTAATTACAGAGCAGGAGAGGATATGGGAAAGTGCTGCACTGATCTTCTGGTGTCCACACTGAACATCAGTTCCTAGAGAAACAGGTCCCACAATTCTGCTTTTACCTTCACAAGGATCTGAGGTTGCCTCAGGCAGCTCTTGGAGTGAAGGAAAGAAAGGGACAGTGAATCAGTCTGAGCCCCATGAAGAGCCTTAGGGCTGCAGATTTGTGGCGGAACCCAAAAAGAGCACAGGGCAACAGAAACAGAGTGTCTCCATGGAATTCTGCTCGTGGCATTCCCCCTATCCAGCTCCTCCTCCCCTCAATGTGGCAGAGTACACACTGATACACTAAATGCACAAGTATAGAAATGGCAGCACAACGGCCTGTGCTTTCTCCAGGAGAAAAAGCACCAAGGCACAGCAGGGCTTATTTTAGCTGCTGAAGCTGGGATTTCTGCATGAAATGGTGGAGGGAGCACAGCTCCCACACACAGCCAGAGGTGCAGCCAAAGCAGCAGCTCAGCCAAGCGGTGTGGGAGGTGCACGGGAGGGAACGGCCGGGGATGAACCCACACACCCTGCACTTGGATTCCTTGAAAGATCCGGAGCCCATGAAGGCTCTGCGCTGTCCAGTTCCCATTTAAAAGTCCATCAAAATCGTGCAAGAATAGCTGACACTGGAGTATTTTCATATCCTTGCAAGGACAGGTCATGAGATCTCCGGGCCACCAAAAGCAAGCCAAAAGCACATTCCAAACCTAAATTAAACCCAGATTTAGACTCCACACGCTCAGTATATCTAATAGAAACACTTCAGTTGCTAAAAAAATGGAAGGCATATAGTCTCATAACAACCAGGAACAGCATTTCATACATGTTCCAAAACCTTCATCTATGACATCTATAACAATATAAGGTAGTACTTATATTTTCTAAAGTTGCTATTGTATTAATAGACTACTGGAGACTATTTTCATTACCAGCAAGCAAGAAGAGGAGTTTGATGATCTAATATTTGGAAAAATAATAGTGAAAATAGTAATGTAAAACTTGTTTGAGAAACAAAGATATTGGACAAGAAAAATACCATGAAATATGGAAAACAAAACCACAGGCACTGAGAAAAGATTTGAACTAGACATTGGTACATATCACAAGAATTAATTGCTGCAGACTAATTACAAGACTTTTTAATATGTATCTTGAAGAAAAAAGTCTGCCACTCCTGTTTATAACTGCTGGAGGGAAGAGGTGGGAAGGGTTTCTTTGTTTAACCAGACAGAGCTCCTGGGATGAGGAGGAGCTTGAGAAAAGAGAGGTCAAAACAGCTTTTGATCCTTTGGATATGCTGTTACAGCTCCCAGCAAAAGTTTTAGAACAGGATATTTATTAAACATCTAAGGAGACTGAGGAGCATCAGCTGGCTGGGAGCAGTGACCCTGTGCATTCCCCCCCACACAGACTTCCCCACTGCAGTGAGGTGTCAACATCTGTACAAACCAAAAAAAATGAAGTGCAAGTTGTCAAACGTTGGGAATCTTTGAAAACAAATCTTAACACAGCATAAGAAAGCCTTGTTGGAGCTGCTGAACTCAACACATGCTCATGCTCAGCCACGCTGCTCACCAGGCAAATTCACAGATTGGGAAAGCAAACCCAGTCTTGGGTGATGAACTGCATTTTGTTCTGCTTGGGTGTTACGATTTGTTTTGCATTTAGCACGTACTTTCTAACTCAATGGTATCAAAGGCTCTCTGCTGACTCAGAGACCAGCAAAATTATACTTTGCTGAAACCCAAAAACTGACCAAGTTGAGGGTTTGTGGCTGAACTAAAACAGGAGTAGTGCTTCAGCACCCAGCTAAGGCACCCAAGGTATGATGCAAATCCCAGGACAGGCTCCAGTTGCCACTCCTGCTGCAAATGTATATTAATCACCCCAAATTAGTCACATTCTTCACACAGTATGGCAAACACAACCAAATGTTTAACCCCTGCGTGAGGGAGCTGGGATTGTGGCTGGCCATGGATCTCGGCTGCCTCAGGACAATTTTTTAAGACTTTCTGGGTTTTTTTTCAGTATAGAGGCAGGCAAGGACCTGAAACCAAAGGGGGAAAAAACCATATTCCAGCAAGTGCAGTTGCAGTCTGTAGGCAAATCTGATGGCCCAGTTCTGCAGACCCTACTCAACCATTAATCCCGTAATTATTATTGAAATGAAGCCTGACATCTGTTCCAGGACTAAGCAAGAAAATAAAGCATTTCCACTATAATAAGAGTTGGTTAAAAACGCCCTGGGCAAGTCTCTCCCTCCGTGTGGCCCCAGCAGTGACACACCTCACTTTTGTGAAAGCCTGCAGTGTTCCCAGCACGGGTGCTCCCCGTGCAGAGGGACTCAGACCCGGCCTGCTGAAGGATTTCTGAGTGATTTCAGGGATTTGTAAGGACAGCAGCAGGGGGCACATGTTGTGTGTTGCTTCAATCAACAATGCAAGGGTAGAGCTACAAAGAGCTCTGTTTTCTTTAGGTGCCCCTCTAAGGAAGTAATTTGCCAGCTGGCATCACTGCATGCAAAAAAAAAAAGGAATTTATAGAAGTTCTTCCAGTTTCTGACTGCAATCTCATTTCGTTTTTCAAACAGCAACAATACAAAGATACTTCTTTTCCAACAGACAGGAATGCCTGAAGTTCCCTGGAGTCTGAAGAGAAGCCCAAACTCTGCACAAAGATGGTGAAGTTGGTGCCAAAAGCAAACACTTTTCTCAGAGCTACCACAAACCACCATTATTTGTCACAGGCTTAATAAGGCATGTCATTGCTTTGCAGTCTCTGTCAGTCCAATTACAACACATACCTCCATCTATCCACACCTTCTTTTAATAAAACAGGTTAATTTTACACCAAATGACAGCAGCTTTTAAAATCAATCTCACAACACGTTTTATCACTCGCAAATTCCGTAGCCTCAGAAGCAAACAGCTTTTCAGCAGTGTTAACACCCCTAAACTCTGAATCTCAAACTCTTCCTTGCAAAAATCGAGATTCATTGCGCTGCATCCCAAAGCTGCCTTATATAAAAACACACCCAAAATTCAAAACCCTGTGGCACATAAGATTGAAAAAGACACTTTAAATTTTTTTGAAGATAGTTTATTATTTCATTACACCACAGTGTGTTAAATTGCAGTAATTCCAGACAGACAAGTTGATCCAAACTGTAAGTTGATGGAGATGGTTATTTATTACCTGCTTCAAGACAAAGCTTGCCCTCTCCATAATTGTCTGCCCCATCATCCAAAGGAAGATGAAAAGAGGCAGTATAATTTCAGTTGGAGCAGGGTCATAACAGCAGCATAATCTTCAAGCAAACAATGAGATACTTTCAGACTCAAACAGAAACATGAACACCACTAAATCTGCTCTTTCAGAACATTTAACCACAGGTACTTTTTGCCTGCTTTGTTCTAGAAAAGATTTCACCCTATGGAGGTTCCCATAAGATGAAGACAGACAAGATAGCTGAGAAAAAAAATTAAATACAAAAGGAGTGTTAGATTAACAAATTAAAAGCAATCTTTGGCCACAACCCACTGGTTTTAATTTGTTAAAGTTTTGTTAAACACTGATAAAAAGACCACAAATGGTTCACAGCAAAACTCCAAATGACAAACTAAGTGTAAAGAAAGGTCAGTATAGTCAAGGACACTCAGCTGAAGGTAAATATTCAGAGTATACACCTTTTTCTTATGCAGCAAACACATACATATACTAGACTTAACTCCCTGTTTGATTTGTATCCTGTCTCTCACACAGGACAAGATGAACTTTAGTCCAGCTGGGATCATTAAAATCGTGAACACGTTGCAGTTCAAGATTAGATACAAAATTATTTTCAGAGTTTCACTGTAAGGTATATAATTTACACACATTTGCAGGCTGTAAGAGGAGGTTCTTCAGTCACCAGAATTCCTTCTAAACCAAAGACAGCAGCAGTAGATCACTGGACAGAAAGAACTGGGCACCAAACGACTGTCTGAAGCCCTTTGGAATATCCATCTATCAGCTCAAGGATGTGTCATGGAATCACTCTGGAGGAATCAAGTTCAGTCACACCTGCTGGATGAAAACACCCACACCAACTTTCATCCTGTTTCTGTGTGCCAGCTTTATAGTTCTTACAGTCTGACCCTGGTAAGTACCGAGGACTTAGAATTCTTTCTGGATTTCTAAGGTCACTTATCTCATCAGGACAAGTGGACTCTCTCCTCAGCTTTCCAGGTGTGCCCTTTCCAGTGGTTTTTCCAAATGGCTCACAGGAGGCTGTGGGTTGTCCCAGCTTGGCCTTGCTGCTGGTCAGGGCCAGGAATGGGGCTGGAGGCCCTAACAAGGGGCTGGAGGCACTAATTAACACCGTGGGCAGTGGCACTAATCCAGGGACTCCTCAGAGAGCCCTCGGTCTGTGCTGGGCACTGCTGAGGCCACACCTTGAGCCTTGGGTCCAGCTCTGGGCCCCTCCCTGCAAGAGGAACACCGAGGGGCTGGAGCATGTCCAGGGAAGGGAACGGAGCTGGGGAAGGGGCTGGAGCACCAGGAGCGGCTGAGGGAGCTGGGAAAGGGGCTCAGCCTGGAGAAAAGGAGGCTCAGGGGGGACCTTCTGGCTCTGCACAACTCCTGACAGGAGGGGCAGCCAGGGGGGATTGGGTTCTGCTCCCAGGGAATGGGAACAGGAAGAGAGGGAACGGCCTCAAGCTGTGCCAGGGGAGGGTCAGGTTGGACATCAGCTGGACTTTCTTCCTGGAAAGGGTGGTCAGGCATTGGAAGGGGCTGCCCAGGGAGGTTTGGAGTCCCCATCCCTGGGTGTGTCCAAGGAAGGACTGGATGTGGCACTCGGTGCTCTGGGCTGGGGACAAGGTGGGGATCGGTCACAGGTTGGAATCAATGGTCTGGAAGGGCTTTTGCAACCTAAATTATCCTATTATTCTATAATACAAATAACACACTAATTTTCACTTTTATACTGGAAAGGAAATCCTGCTAAAATTAGTCACAAATAAAGCAGACAAACAACAGAGGAGAAAGTCTTTAAACAACAAAAAATAAAGCAAAATAAAACAGATCTTCACTTTAAAAGCACCAGTGCAAGTACAACCCTTAAATATAATCCACGTTAAAATCTTGTCAGAATTTAAAGCACGGTGGTGTATTTCATCATCTGCTGTTGTCTATAGGAACTCACCTTCAAACTGCCAAACTGCTGCTGACTCAGTCTTCTCCTTGGCAAGGGTCTAACCCAGGGGTGCAGGGCCAGAGTTAACAGCAGTGTGCAGAGTGTGCACAATCTCCCCATCTAGGATGTGTGACCCAACACCACACTTGGGAGGCAGCGAGGCGAAAGAAACAGGAAAAAAATAAAGAAAAAAAAGAGATTGTCTAGAATTTATTGTGAAAATAATTTGGTTTAAAAAGCCTTGCCCCAGGCTGTAAGGGCAAAGCACTGTGACAGCATCACGAGGCAGACAGTGGTAGCTGCTCTGTGTCAGCCCTTCCCCTCTCCTGCAGCACTTCTTGGAGCATCCTAGGAAGGTACAAACTTGGCTCTCACTGTTGCACAGGGAGTGAACCAGACATTTCACCACTATGAACAGCAAGACAACTTGAGGATGGCAACGTTAAAAGAAAAAAATAAAACCACAAACAAAACCAAAGAAAACACTGAATACCTCCCTCTCATGCTTCACTATGAATTTTAAAATAGGAGGTTTGCAGAAACTTTGGCAGGAGGCAGAGAGTAAGAAAATAATGTCTGTGTGGGAACACAACCTTTCAAATTTACCAGCTATACCATGGAGCTAAATAGATCCCATGTAGAGAAGTAATACAAATTAACTCAATAAATGAGATGTTTTACTATTCACTTGGCTTATTTAATTGAGATGGGGGGGTATGTTAAACATCAGGTTCAAGTCTTTCAAAGAAGCTCTCACAGTACAACAAAGGGAAGTGAAGGAACCAAAACACAGAGTGTTACGATCAGTTTTCGGGTTGTTTTGCTTTTAAAGGCAGTTCCTTGTGACTGCAAACTCCTAAAAATCAAATTTATTCAAATATAAAACCAGGAAGAACCCTCTATACCCACTACACTTGCACAAATTTTCAGTCAGATCAGGGTATTGTCTTTGCAGCTGCAAGACCATCAATTTCTCAGAAAAAAGAAATGTGTATAACCATCAAAATAGTCCCTCAGCACTCCTGGAAAGGATTTGGCAGAATGCCAGATTATGAAGGCAAAAATGACATGGAAGTTCTTAGAGTAAAGATAAAATATTTGGAGTTTTCATGAATAATTTCAGAATGTATAGTCTGAAGCTTCCTGTTCATGTACCAAAACTTAATCCATTTCTAAACATTTCTGATTTAACCAGGCTGAGTAAGAGGTTAAAACATGCAGGAATAAAGTGATTACTGCCTCTCCCTATGGCAGTCATTAAGTTCAGGATCAGTTAGCAACTGCGGTGGAGATTTTTATCTAGAAAAACATGTAAATAAGGTCACTGCAAAACTTCATGAAACCACAGTATCAATAGTGACAGAGCAGCTGTTCACTCAAACAGAAACACACCAGAAAATAGCTATGGAGAGGTAATGTCTCTTCTTCCTGCACGAGGTAATGCAAAGAAAATTCATTTTTTACACAGACTATATGACCAATGAATTTGAAAATGAAGAAAACTTTGTCCTCTGACAACACCTTACCCATGAAAAACTATCAGACACACACTGACCTGACATTCTGACCTTCAAAGCATATTTCGATTTCAATTCTATTTTTAAATTGATTGCTGGGAAAAGGCATGAGTCACCACGCTGCTTGGATCCCCCTGCACTGGACACTCACCAAGGGCTATGTTTATTCTGAAGTTTCCCAAGTCAGAACAGGCTCTTGCATTACCACCTCAATGAGAAGAACAAGCAGCTCACAGCCCAGTTCCTTGAGCCACCCAGGAACACTGCCTCTATGTCCATCTTTACCTTCCCAATTTTGGCACAGATGATTGTTGCAAGCATCAGGAAGCTCTGGGATACTGCAAAACATTTCTACCAGAAAGGGATCCCACTTGCTCAGCTGTTTGCTACCTGTGGGTAGATCTTTATGATCAGGTACTCCCCATCTGTTACTCCAATTCACCGACACTGAAGGTCAACCACACCTAAAGAGAAGCCTCAGGGAAGCACAGGTGAGAAACACAGGCTCTGCACTTACAGGTGCACAGACAGAGGTGGAATTTGAAGTGTCCCACAGCCAGGCACCTGGAGAAACTCCCTGCTCCAACACTTGGAAGAAAGGGGAATGTGCAAGCGATGAGGAACACGTCGCACATGTGCTGATGGAGGTCAGCAGCCCGTGTGGTTCAGCTTTGTGCACTCCCCAAATGGAGTTTGGGAGCAGCCAAATGGTTATGCAGCCAGTCAAATTTTGATTTCCCCTTCTTCCTGTGTCATCTAGTTCATCCCCTGTGGAGCATGAGGCTGTTACACACTCCACTGGATCTCGGAGCCAGTGAGGCCCATGCTGCTGACTCACCTTCACAAACCCTTAGTAGTTTGATTGGGTCCAGGCTCTTCATTACAAAGAAGCCTTTTAAGACATCAGAAATAAATCATCTGCCTGGTTGCCTTTAATGAAAGCACTGTTACACAGGAAAAAGGGGGAGGGAGCATGAAACAATATCCATGGTGGAACAGCCAAGCCAGAAAAGAGGGATGTCTGAAGAACAGAATGAAAGACTCGAAAATTAAGTCTAGAAGAGAAACAATAAAGCAGTATGGAAATGGAGCAGGAAGGTATAAACAGGAAAGTTACAAATGGAATGAAAAGCTAAAGTGACTTTTTTTTGTGAAAGAACAAACACACCTCATTAGGACAAAGAGTCAGTAACATATTCCCATGTACCAACTTCCCGTGCAACAATCCAGTTATTTTAGTGGATTACAGCTGTATGACCATAAGAAATCATTTCCACATACTGGTGGGGAACTTCAAAAGCAGCTAACAAGGCTGAAATCAATCTCTCTTCTCTTAAAAGTTTTACATAGCAAAGCTCTGTAACAACTGCCCCAAGTATTCTCTTAACAATCGCGAGGAGTTCAGAGCGAGCTGCTCAGGGCTATGATTCACTCGTGGCTCTCTGCCAAAAAAATAAATACATTCAAGACCAGTGGCCCCAAGGGGAAAGGTAGGCCACTCTTTAAAAAGCACAAGATAAATGATTTACAGAGCAGAATACAGGCGAAGACTTCAGCCTATATGGATGAGGAGGAAGGACTTTCTTATGTCTCCCAAAGATTTAGAGCGCAGACTTGACCGCTGGCAGCGTGTCAACACATGGAGGGAACCAGGAATTGTTACACTGGGATTTGCAAAACTCTCTCCAAAGAGCAAGAAATGGCCCACTCCATGGCTGTGCACAAAGAAAGTTCATAAAGCCAGATCAAGATATGCACTGGGTATCCAGCAACACAAGACAAACACGGGCAGCTCAGGTTACAGGGAACTGCAGTAAAGTCACACCTGTGCAGGGACAGGGATCCTCTGGCAGGGTGACAGTGACAAACAGCTCAGAGGTGGGCAGGGCCTGACGCCACACAGCATCTGCTGCACATAAAAATGGTTAATTAGCTGCTAAACAGCAAGCAATACATTACTTTTTCTTTTTTTTTTTCTCCACAAGAACATTATTTCTGGGATAAACTCCCTTGCTCAGCCAGCAAGGTGCAGGATGGGGATTGGTGTTTCACTGCAGGAGTGAGGCCAGTTCATTCTCACACCAGACTGATTTGTCGTTGCCCTCTAATGCTCTGAACCACCATGTCAGTAGCAAGCACCTTCTGAAACACCAAAAACACTTTTAAGTGTGTCTTTAATATTTAAAACATTATCTTTAACTGTATTGCTAAGGGCTTTTAAAAGAGAGCTGCTCTTTTAAACGCTAACAACTGCATGTCATGTTAAAAAATTCCAGCTTTACCTGCTGCTCATCCCCAACCTTACCAATAGTGAGGAACTGCAGAGAAGGAGAAACACGGAGCCTCTTAGGATATAAGATATCCCCACAGCACATTCTAGTTAAAGTTCTGGTACACACACTTCTCCAAGGTACCTCTCTCAACAAAAGGGAAAACAGCCACAACTTCCAGGTAACAAATAAACTCAGCAGAGGGAATGAGCTGATAGAACCCAGCTTTCCTGATGTGGCAGCCACATCCCAGAGGGGTTCAGCTGTGTCCAGCTGGACTGTACATCACACAGTTGGACAATTTATTTTACTCCTGTAGATTCAAGGCCAAACTCTGTGTTGCCATTACCTCCAAAAGCAATGACATCCCTACTCAACAACTTATTCATTTTAAGTCAAGCATGTGATTAAATGCTCTGCTAATAGGAATTCTCAGCCAGATGTTGGGCAATCTTATGACACATGATCTCTCTCAACCAGGGCTTGAAGTGGTTAGAATTTATGAACAGGTTTCATATCCTGTGGTGCTGTTATTTAGCCAGGTTAAAAAGCCTCAGTCTCACCTTTTTGGGTCAAGAAAACAAAAGAAAAAAAGTGCACAGGTTGGTCAGGATGGTTTTGTCCAATGATATTCCCTCCCAGAATGGCTCATGATGGAAAATTTCATGACAGTATCACAGGAGGAAGGAATGAGCTCCTTCAAATGTGTTTAGTTTTGTGCCTATTTTTTTAAATCTGGTCATGTTTCTTATCCTCTTATCCTATGGAAAACTTTTAGCTCCATCTGTGCACCACAGATGTCCCTTTTGTTTTCTTCCAGCTTGCACATTTCTATGCAGCACCTAGGAGAGCCTGCATCCTTGAGGGAATGATGGGAATCACAGAAATGCAGCAGCTACATTTTCATTTACAAACACAGAGAAGAAATAAATGAGGCAAAATTTGGAATAACATTTTAGTTGATAGCCTTAATTATCTGGTAATGTATTCAGTACATGGAATAGACTTCTAACAATCCAGTCTGCAGCAATTGGCGCCTTTTAAAAACATAGAAATAACTCTTATATTGCTGCTCACAGTATTCATTTTCCAAAAAGTTGGCTACAGGAACAGAATTCACACAGAAAAATACAACTTCACTAAGAGTGATCCTGCTGGATGTGTCGAGGACAAATCCTCACCAGCGATATCCTCTCCTTTGAGAGGAGTCAAGGCTCTCTTAGACCCTTTCCCACACACCTTAAAAGAAGATAAACACAACTACAAAAGAAAGCCCAGAACATGTAAAAGTCAATTAAAAAGAAGTAAATAAATCAATCCTTTTGCTAACTACTCCTGCTGAGGGTAATGTTTGAAATCCTCCCCTTTCCTACAAGGATACATTATGTGCTCTCGAGTTCAGTTTCTAAATTTTTTTGTACCCTAAGACTTTCAGAGATGAAGATTTTCTCCCCTCCTCCCCAAATTCTATGTCGGACCCCGCTAAAAATTTGCTAACAGCACATTCCTGGTGTCAAAATGAGAGCTGTCACCTCTTTAGGTGACTCAGCCAGGCAGTTCTCACTTCTTACCTGGTAACTACTTCATTCAGAAGGCCATGGCTCCATCCTGAATCTTTTCATTTGTCCAAAAGCTTTGGATCTCTTGAGGTCTGTTCCTACCACTGGGATCAGTATTCTCTGCTCTTAGGAGCTCCCCACCGAGCAACCTAAGCAAGTCAACATCTGATTTCAGATTCCTTTTTATACATCTTATGCTGAAATGTACAAATTGGTATGGCTACTCCAAGTCCTCACTACACAGGAAGTTAATACAACCTGTCCACCTAAAAATTATGTACAAAAGACTTCTAGATTATCTAGCAAGGAACCTGTCCATGCAAATAAAATCCAGCCAAACCCCAAAGTTAAGTTTATTTAAGTGGCTTAAATCCCTTTGTTCCATTTTTATAATATGAACTTTTCAAACTGGGGACTTTGGACTCTTACTAATAGGGACAGAGAATGGCAGTGCCATACAAACATTCTTTGTCCCCATAAAAAGGTTAGTCAGCCTTCTACCATCAGCAAAGGGACATTTGAGGGGATTTGTTTTATACATTCTACATCTATCACCAATGGCTAATGCAAAGTGTTATGAATCTGCCTATGACCTTAGGAAGTTTCACAGTGATTTATTTACTATTTCACAGTAATTATTTCCTGAGTCTGGACTAAAATTTCAAATTCAAATATTTAAAAATAACCCATATTTAAAAGTTTCCCTGTGATTAAAGCAAACCTGCATGAGTCATATTGCATACAACATATTTTCTATTGTCTTTCTTAAATTTATGCTTTGAACTGCTCCCTGGAAACAATTATCAGACAACTTCATTCCAATAATTTATTTTTTAAAGTGAGATCACTGAAGCTTGAGAAATGGCCCTAATGATCACATAATACACAACAACAAAAAAACCCATGCTAATCAGGAAAGATACATTTTATTTCCATTTTTCACCATTAAATTATTTTTATCACTGACATTCTCACAAATAAAATGAAATCTTGGCTCAATTTATTTTTATAAAGAAAAATTTCCCAAATTAGGAAACCCACCTGAGTCAGTGTGAAAAATATTCTACTTACAAAAGATCCTCTCAATTGATTGCACCAGACATGAATATTGCCAGAAATGTCCATTCTTTCATGGCATGATTAATGTAACATGTCACGTCAAACTCCAATTTTCTCTAGTTTAGCTAATTTAAAGGGAGAACAAATTTCATCTTTGTGGACAGTATTTTCAGGGAAAAAACCAATAATCAAAGAAGCAAACAATATGTGCTTTTGTTCATAATATTCCCAACTTTCAAGTGCTTTGATAGAATCTTCTGCCAAACAACACATATTTCCTAAGTCTGTCCAAGCAGATCCATGGAATTATGATTTTTCCTTCCAACTCTGGCACTTGTGACAATGCTGAGCCATGAGCTGGGCAGTTTTCATCTCAGCCTCATGAGAGGAACACACAATTTTTATTAAAGGATCTGACACCTGACAAGCTGCTCATTTCTCTCTCCCACACTGGAAGTCACTGTGGAAATTTTTGGATTCAGAATGTCACACATGTGAGAAATGATCTACTATTCAAAAGGTCTACCCTGCAGCAGCACCCAGGGAGCATCCTCAGAGGAATTGTGAGGATGAACTGTCAGAGCACAGTTTCATATCTACTTAAAACTCAATGGATTCTCCAGTTCTCCAAGTCCCTGAAAGAACTAAAATTGGGACAGCGATGAGTTTGAAAGAGATTGTGAGGGTATTTTGGGAAATAAAGCTAGCAATACATAGAAAATGAGTGGCTTTGGGTTATAATTCATCTGTACAATTAATCCTTTTTACTTAGGGTTCTTCAAAATCCAAGCTCTAATACACAGGAAAATTCACTTCAGTATTTACAAAGTATAATTCCTTTGCCCTATTGCCAACAAACCTTCTCCCATTAAAAAAGTTCCTATTTCATTAGTAAAATTGGGCATGTAAATCATTAGAACAGACTTCTTAAATGCACTGTAATCTTCTCAAGTATGCAAAGTCACATCTGCAAAATATTTAGAGAAGAAGTACCATTTATTTACCCATACACAGTATGTAAAGACTCAGGATGTCTTCTTTAACCATCCCTTTGTCATTTTATACAATTTCTTCATACTGTAAGTTACAGATTTCTTTGCCCCTAAAAAAGAAAAGAGACAAAACAAACAAAAAAAAATCAACATTTAGGAAGGCTGACTCAGACAGAAGGTGCTTAGTGCATCAAGTGAGGTATTTCCCTGGGGGAATGACAGCCTAATCCACCAGGCAGACATGCAAATAACCTTCTTGTCACAGTCATAACACAGTAAATAATGACACCAGAAATACTTTTAATAGTACCAAAGCATACAAAATAAAACAGAATTCTGCTAAATACCACACCACTGCACTTGGCCTACAATGAAGGCAGATATCTCAATTTTCACAGATACAGCAGCAGTCCTTGCCTCCAAGCATTTAGGAATTTTAGATATGAAGGGACTGAGGATGACTCCCACACAATTTGTAAAATGTACCCTTCAGTTAAACAATTTCTGAACTTCTACCAGAGATGAGCCTTCTCTTACAGACCTAGAGTAAAAAACCCCACAGCCTTTTGCTCAGTTTAGCCATCTAGTGTTTATAAACTTAAAAACAAAACACTGTTAGTCTTGGCATTTCAGAGGGGTTCTGAGATCCCAGCCAGTGGAGCTACTTACTTTTCCTTCCTCCAGCTTTTTTTTGTTTAAAGAAATCACCCCAAAACAAAGAAAAAACCCAACATAACACACACAGTGACTTTTCAGATCACAGTAGTCTAATCACACCCTTACCAACTCAGAACTGAAAAGGCAAGTTTTTAATGCTGCACAAAAAGCTTCAATTCTGACACAGGCACAGATTAAAAATTCAGTAGATTATACTTACTACAATCTTTCTTATGTTTATTTAATTGAACACCTGACAAGATTAACTAAAAATACACAGAAGCAATTTAGCCAAAAGTCACACAGTATTACAGCCCAGCACACACAGAAAGATCTGGAACAAATAAGCACCTTCAACCCAGGTTTAGCCATGTGCTGCACTGACTTTTTTTTTGGGGGGGGGTGGGCAGGAGGGCATAAGAATATTTGATTTGGAAAGACCTCAAAAAAAAAAGTAAAGAAAGGAGAGTAAAAGAAAGTAATCAAATAAAGATAAAATATTTTAAGTGATAGATGCATCCACAGTGAAGTTGCAAGAAGTCAAACAAGTAGGCAGCAATAAGGAAAAGTGCACCCTCTATTTCTGAAGGAATGGGACAGAGTAAGAAGCCTATGATAACAAATAGGCTGTACAGAATCACTTTTGCACTACTCATGTCTCCAATTGCAATTTAAATAAACTCAGCTTCACCTTTTGTAAGAAATCATCCATATATGTAACTTACAAACCCATGTGCATCCCATATGTATGCTCAAACTTTTCTCTATTTAATAGGTTTTTGTAAAAGCAAGCACACTAATGAAGTCATGACAGGCTTTTCTTTGCAGCATCTCAAATTACAAGTAAATAATCATGTAAATCCTGAGATGCCTCACATATCTGCAGGGAAATTGCACACAGAGTAACAATTCCAGTTGCAGCACAAGGCCAGGCTGAGCTCAGGCACAGCACAAAAGAAAGAAGTGGCTCCAACCTACAAAGTTAAAACTGTGTAACCGTGGCTTTGAAAACGCCCAAGATCCAGGATCTAGCCTCTCTCATACAGAAATTGCTCTGCCAGAATGGATGCTCTTCTGCCATTCCAGTGAATTCCAGGTACTTCTGGAAGTGCAGTCCAGCACGTGGCAGATCCACTGCAGCACAGCCGCAGGACTGCAGTGAACCGTGCAGGCACTGCAGCCTGCAAGGCAGCTTCTGTAGCAACTTCTGTATCAGCCTGCCGACCCCCCGTGCCTCTCGCAGCAGCTCAGCACCGCGAGAGGCTTCTCCTCCTCTGCTCCCCCCGCAGGGAGCACTCCCCGAGCTCCAGCCGGCAGAGCCTCCCGCAATGCGACGCTCGCCCCGGCGGCCCGGCGCGGGCTGCAGAGCAGAACGCAGGTTTCCCCACGGAGCTGCTTCCCCCCAGCAGCCCTCGGGGGGACGAGTCACGGCTGTAGTAAAAGTTCGTGGTTGTAATTACGGCTCGCTCTCCGATCTGAAGCGCTCGGACCACACGAAAATGTCTTTCTGCTTCAGCTATGAATCTGTGACTCGGTGGTTCCACCTCCCCTTTAGATTTTTCCACTATAGGACACAGAACAAAGGCCTGATGCACATGGGACCGGGACCACGGCATTTCAGCGTAAACACAGCTTGTATCTGGTTTCACTTAACCATCCACGTTGAGATTTTTGCAAGTGTTGGTGTTGTAAGACAGCAATTTGGCTGTAAGTTCCCCAAAGTTTCCCGGTAGCTTTGCCTGGCTGCAATGCCCTTTATTTCCTTTTGGAAAGCAAGGCTGATGCATGTACTGCTGAGGAGCTGTCATGTGGAGGCAGATACTTACATAGTGTTGGTGTGTCATACCCAGCACACCAGTATCTCCCTTCTAAGAAAACAAATATTCAGAACATTTGTGCTAACTTAAAAGTATCGTGAACAAATGCTTCAACTGATGATTTATTCTATAATATTGTATTTATAGAAAAGTTTTTCAAGGCTCTCAGCATTCCTTGAGTAAAATATAAAGAAGAAAGAAGCTACAGAAGTATCAACATCTCCTTCAGAGAAGCTAAATAGAAGAGCTGCAGAGTGAGTTCCCAAAGCCCAGGCAGACTCTGGCTATGTGGGAAAACAAATCAAACACTGGTGCCATCTCTAATGGGAAACAGAGGCAACCTCACCACAGACTCAGAGAAATACACAGGCACATTTTCAAAAACTAAATAGGGCATTTAACAACAAACAAAAACACAGAGCTGGAGCTCAACTTGAAAACCACATTGGCAGAGAAAGATGAAAAAAGTTCTCTCAAATGGGTTGAAATTCTTTCTTTTGCTGGTGCTCCTTGCCAGTAATGCTAATACCCAGCATGCCATCTCAGCACAACTATTGCTGGTTTAACATTGAATTTAGAACCATGCTGTACATTGGACTGCCATGCTATGGACCAGAGCAGGCATTTCACTTCTGCTATTGTAGCTAAGATAAAATAATCAGCTAAGGAAAATATATTGTGTCCCCATTACATTTCAAAGAGAATGATAGCCAGGTAATGAAAACTATTTCTTTTGCAAGCAAAGTATTTGTACAGTTACTAGGAACAGCAATAAAAAGTCAGAGCTTACTTAATGGAGCCAAAGATTTCACGACTCTCTTTCATAACTCTCTTATTTTAAGCTACTGCTCTTGACATAAGTACTGCAGAAGGTCAAAACCTTATACTTTTCCTAAAGACTCTCCTAGAAAGTGTGAAAATAGGTCTTAGGGGAACAGAACATTAGACAAGGCTTGGATAAAGAATGAAGAGAGAAATGCAGCATCCTCAGGGACTGCCTTTAAAGCTCCACATTTTCCTGTAAAACACAGTCCTTGTGTGAGTCAAGCAAATACTTCCATGTAGGAGCCAGACTGTGTCGTGGTGTGTACACATGAACATGGAGAGCCCCAAGTCCAAGATGAAGTGATGCATTTTAAATTAAGAAAACATGATTGGGAGAAAATCTTCATTAGAAGACACTGACAGATTTAACATGAACTTAATCATAAATGTTTGGAAATAAATATTTTTTAAAAAATGGGCAAAAAGACTTTTGCTAACTTTAACTCCTAAAGCCATGGAGACCCATCCCTCCTCAATTCCAGGGAAGATCACTGAAAATGACACAAACATCACATCTGAAAAATATCGAGGTGACATCCCTGATCAGTTAAATTTCTCTCCTGAATTCTGTCACTAATTGTTTTGGCCAGATTCTGACAGAAGAGTGTAAATACATTAAAAAAAAAAGAACTAAATTATGCAAAAAGTAAGAAAAATCAACTCCCCCAAGGCTCCTTGCTCAAATTTGGCTTGTGTTTGAGGCAAAGGATCAAAATTGCTTTGCTCTACCTGAATCAAACCACAAAAATATGTTTTCAACACTAAAACCACTAGTAGAAAATAGTTTTGAAATACAACTACAACACAAATACATAACCAGATGAGTAGAAGGAAACTAGAGGTTGTTTTAAAGAGAAAAAAAAGCCTCTCTATATGAAGAAAAAGGCAGTTAAGACAAAGGATAATAAAGACATTTCACAAATAAGTAGTTTCAGGTGCACAGAAAACATGATAAAAATTACAAGTGCTACTCAAAGATGCATTAGCACCCCCCAAAGCCCCAGTACCAAAAGAGGCTGTCAGTGATTTACTGCATGACACACAAAAGGAGCTAACAAGTCCCAGAGGTGATTTTGTGTCCATCAGAACAGGTAGAAAGGGAGCATAAATAATCTACACAGCTTAACTCTGTCTCTCCCTACTCCTGCACTTACACAAAGCTTTGCCCCACGGGGCACTCAGGAGAACTTTCCCAAGCACTGAATGCAACAGGAGAACACTGTCTTTGACCCCTCCCCTCCAACGATTTAGCTCTACAGAATCTCCTCTCAGTGGGTTTGGAAGCAGATGGGATGAAAGCTGATGTTTCTAAGAGAGGCATGTTGAAACATCAGAATTCTTGACCACTGGCAGGTAATTCTGACAACAAACCCTTGGAGAAAAATGTCACCTACTTGGCTGGAAACCTTCAATTAGAAACTAACACCTGCAACATGCCTGATTGATATATAACAAAAATTGCTTTACTCAGAGGGAGTTATGCCTTCAGCCTCCTCCTGCTACCAAACAAAGTCAGGCAAGAGTTTTGTCAGACTTCTTTCAGTTAATAGAACTAAATTATTAACAGAAGCATATAAAAAGTGAAACTCTCCCTGCTTATTTTACACAGCACACCCATGGTGGTTCTGAACACTGGAACCTGTGTTTCTTTACAAGGGGTAGGAAGCAGAACGTGGAGCCACCAATTTTTATACTAAATGGGAAGGGAACAGCTGCTGGAGAAGTCTGAATAAAGATTGCTCAGGAGGAACCTACAGAGCTGCTTTTAAACCCAGTAATGGCATCACTTAAATATAATTGCTTTAGTGGAAGAATTAGAAATAGGTATGAATGAGTTCAGAAAGTTATTTGAGCAACTTTAAGCCTTTCTAATACAAAAAGTGCAGAACTAGTGCCCATCAGCCAAATCTGGCCTGCATGGAAAATGAAATCAAACTCAGAAGTTGTTTTTTTCTTACATTTGGGTTGTGGAGGGGTTAGTTTGTCTATTTGCTTAAGAGTCACATAGACTCCAGCTCCTTTCAGCATTTTATAATTTTGCAGCAGTTATAATAAAGCTTCTCCTTTAAATGTTCCTTTTATTTTCCAGGGACTTTCCATTAAACACACAAAAAGTTTACTCTTTAAATTCCTGTAACAAAACAGTCTTGGGGCCCTGTAATTTTTCCTTTGTGAAATCAGAAGGCCCATGTTGACAGAAATCACACACATTCTTACCAGCTGTCAGGATGGTTTTAGCACTCTGCACTATACTGGAGGATCTCACAATTCCTGAAATGCCTGCAGAGAGAAAAGCACACAGATGTTACCCATCTTAGCACTTGTGTGGGGATTTTTTTTACCCTCCAACATACACAAGTTAAATATTGTTCCAGTTACACAATCAAGCCAGCCTGAAAGTAGAACATATACTGAGAAAGTTTGTTTCTGCTCTGCTTTGTCATATTAATTAAAAATCTTCTCTAAACTATTTTGATTTATTTTATATATAACATAGAGAAAAAACCCCAAATCTATATTAAAACAGACAACAACCAATAGGAATTATCAAATAAATTTATTTAGTGTTCCCATTAGTTCTGTACTAAGATGATTAATCACAAAGGATTCACAGTTGTTTCATCTAAGTGCTGGTAAATTAGCATTCTAGAGCAGAACAAATTACACTCCTTATTTACTTCAACATGAAATTGGGACTTTGCACTTCTCTGATCAAGCAGAGATACCTCCATTGTGCAGTGCTTGCCTGGCTTTTCTAAATTACCAACTTTTGGAGATAAGGCTTGTTTACCACTTTGCACTGTGCCACATTCAGTTCTCATTGTCCAGTGGTTCTTAAGTATCAATGCAATAGTATATAAAGCCTTAAAACTTTTATTTCCAGAAGGATTAAGTTATATTTGCTCTAATGCATGTATAGAAACACATAGTGATATGTACAAAACTACTGCACAGTACTAAATACTTTAAAAAAACATAGAAATGCAGCAGTCTGAGTTAGTCTTCCAAACTGAAAGACACTGGTCTTCACTGACCATGGAGAATATAATTTCAAATATTATTTTTAAATCCTTCTTTCAAAGCTACTTCCATAATGAAGAACAAAGCTTAGTGTAATCCATGTATAAGTAAGGACACAAAATTCCACTGGAAAATCATTTGAGGGCTGGGAGCAGAGAAGGGAAAGGAACAAATCATGTTGATGCAGCAAAATATCCTGGGACCATGCAATTCAGCTTGAGTAATCAGCTTTGTCTTGTAGGATTCCCAAATGGCTTGTCCTGGCCTTTACCCAGATGGATGAATTGGGAAAGTCCTTTGGCCACGAAAGTGAAAGAGCATCTTGATTTGTTCTCCTAAGAGTTTAAACTGCTTGGCCTGAGAAGGCTGGATCTGTCCAGTGTTTGATACTGAACTGCTGCTCCCTGTGCACAGAAATACAACCCCAAGGATAGTGAGCTCAGGGGGGGTGACTCAGAGCTCCAAGACCATGTGCAGCTCAAACACTGCATCCCCTACTCCCAAATTCAGCTTTTACCCCATTCCTGTTGCAGCCCAGCACAGAAGGTGCCATGAAAGAAGCTGGACACCTCAGTGTCCAGGTGCAATTCATCCTATACTGTCCATGGAGAACTGCAACACCCAGGAGCTTTATTTCTCCAAAAAGAAATTAGTCTGAGAGCTCCCTCAGCAGCTGGTTAATGTCTAGTGGCTCCCAGGCATCCAGGGAATTCTTGCTGTGCTCAAGGAGCTTGCAAAATTTGCTACCTGAAACTAAAAATGTGTCAAGTTCTTAAAATATGTAGAAGACTCCAAGTACTAAAGATTTTCATTTTTCTGCAGGATAATAAAACATTGATGTCTGCAGCATTAGCTTTGACTTGCTCATATGACATAATCTTGCCTCAGAGAAGTTGTGCTGATGAGAAGCACCTCAGCCCTCTTCCTCAAAGCTGGAGTTCTCTGCCAGAGCTCACATGTCTGGACTAACCATGATGACTGGGAAGGGTAAAGTCAGCAAGTCAGAAAATGACCTCAGCCTTGCAGTGGATGACTGGTAGGATATATTTTGATGAAGTTATGCCTGAAGATGGAAGCGTCTCAAAGTTAGGTGGTCTAAACAGGCCACACCAATTCCTAAAGGCTGCCTCTTTCAGGACCCAAACCAAAACATATCTTCCTGGATCACTAAGGATGCTATTTGCTGCTATTTCAGATAACCTGTTTGCAATCAAACAAATCCAAAGCCATGTTTTTAGAAATGTATTTCATGATTAATCTCTTGGATTTTTTCACTGTTCTCTTTAAATCATCCTTCTGAAATAAAAGAGCATATATAATAGATTTGTACAGCTATCATGTCCTAAAGGAGACACAGACACTGGTCCAGGCCTACCTTGATGCACCACAAGTCCACAGTCAGGGTCATGGGCAACCTGCAGTAAAATTTCTTCCACATCTCTGTTCTTTCCAGGAGGGTTTACCAGAGAAGTTATCTTTTGCTGCAGAGTCTTTGGCAAAGTCATAAGTTGTGTAAATTGACCTTCTGGACTTTTATCAATCTGAATGTTATAAAAAAGAAGACATTGAAAAGATTCAGTTCTCTCTTTTTAAAGAAGTCAGAATATTCTTTTGGCTTTCTTTAACCTCTGATAAATATCTCACAGAACCTGATCCATTTCACCAGTAAAAGTTATTGACAATGCTAATAAAAGCTTCTCAAGCACAGGGAAATGCAGGATCTCAGTTCTGAACCTGAAGAATAACTCAATGAGAAGATTTTTTTATTCAAGGGAAGACACACATGATGTTGCTGTGTGTGCAAGTAAGTTTTCATTGAAACTGTATCATTCCTGCTCTATCCAATTTCCTTTGGAAACATAAGCACACTACAAGGAAAAAAAAAAGTTCCCAAAAGACCACTTAGTTGAGTTTCTTCTGCCTGAATACAATCAAACTGCAGACACACACACATCTCAAGTTTAGTTTGAAAACCATTTTCTCTGCTTTAAACTCCAACCACATCTGGTTTGTATAATTTGAAGAAAACATTCATTCCACATTTTCCAATCTAAATCAGAAATTCAATGACCCTTTCTCGAATACAATGATACCAACATGCAGGCCCGTACATATTTACACAAAACGTAATGCATGATGGGGCAGACCTCTCCAAAACCGGAGGAAAATCTGAAGAGCTCCATTCCTCCCACACAAGGTTTTAGACACTTCATGGAGACATCAGACAGGAGTCTCTTGCCCTCTACACTCCCTTTTGTCAGTGTGGAGAAAATGATCTCCAGATGAGTCACCCAGCAGCTCCAGAGGCAGCCGACAATGAGCAGCTCCGAGCATTGTGTGGGAGGAATCCAAGCCTGAACCAAAGCTCTGAGAACTGGTCTCTGCCTCCAGTGGGTTCTGAGGGTTCTCTTAAGAAAGAATTTCCTCTCTAGCTCCACATCTCCTGGAGAAGGGGGTTCTAATCTGTGCCAAACTGCACCCCCAACAGCAGTCAAACACCTCAGGCTTGGGGATAACTGCCAATAAACAGAGTAAGGTGTGAGCAGTGAAGCATTAAAGCACTTTGCTTCAAATCAACAGCAAAATGAGGGCATTTAATCAACAGTCTTGACGACTATTATGGGATCGTGGGCAGATTTATTATCCAACAATACACTTGCAGTGTGCTACCAGGATTTGTTTAAAGGTAAAACGACAGGGAGTAACTGGCTTTTTTCTTCAAGAAAGTATTACTAATTCTTTCCCAAATTCATTTAAATACTGCTTCCACCAAACTGTTCACAAGCAATAAGAAAACATGGAGACAGCTGCAGTATAATCCAGATTTGTCTATGCTTTACTCCAAAGCATTGCAGTAAAATTGTTTACTGTACTCAAGCCTGTAGTTACATGAGTTTCTAACAAAGACACATCCTAAAAGGAGACATTTGGGAGATAATGACCAAAGCTTGAGGATAAAGAGATACCCATGTCCATGACACAACCTGTGCTATTTGTAACTTCAACATGAAGCTTATATCACACTTGAATATTCACAAAGGGACATGCAAATTACAAGAGGAAAAATTGCCACTGGACTCCTGACCGGGGCATCTCTCCCCTCACTGCAATGTTACACCAGAAAGATGGAATTCCAGATACTGGTCATTCTGGATTTCCCAAAAACTAAGGAAAAAATGGTTTTGTATGCGTATTCATGTCAGAGTTTCACTTGGGTTTAGTCAGCTGATCTTCATAACTAGCACTTGATGAGGTTTTTTGTGAGATGCAGTTATTGATTGCAGCAAGTTGCACCTCTGAGTTACAGGCTAATCTCTCTAACACAAACCATCTGTTTATTCATCACTTCCTAGACTGTTATTTCCATATGGAAGTCATTAGAACACACATTTTACAATGATCTGCTCTGGTTGCCTTGCTAGGCTGTAGTTCTGTGCTCATGCTCAGAGAAAATGAGCAGTAGTTCCTACATATGCAGAGACTGGTATTTCAGGCAAGTCTGCTGGTTGCAGAATCAACTAAACAACAGGAACATAACAAATAGCAAGCACAGAGACTGCAACTGCTCTCCTTGGTGCATGGCACAATTCCTGCCTTCTGTCAATGTGATAAAGCACTTCCACTTGCTTGTTTCAAAACTGTTTTGAAGGAGAACACTTGCCTCTAGCCTTCCCAGATGGTGCTTGTACACCACTTGAGGGCAGTCCTGGAGTATGTTACTGTACAGCTTCTGGAAATGGGGAATGTTGGGTTTCACTATGTTCTGCACTTTGGACCTGTCTTCTCCTATTATCATCCTGAAATCACCTGGTCAAGAAAAGAGAAAGTTGATCCATTAGGAAAAATCTGAAAACACAAGGGAGGATATAACAGAAAGCAACAGAGTACAAAGCTGTCATCTAAAACTCTATTCTCCAATTCTACGAAGGCCTATATAATCCACAATAAGGTTCACCTTCTGAGAATCAAAAAACTCTTCAAATAATTTCAAGCACAGAAAATATGTCCTTGAAGGCACATATTGCTATGTGGCCTCTGATATGATGTAATGTCATCAGCCCACATGTCCACACTTTCCCTTGGACAACAAAACAATTCCAGCTGTCAAGTGGCAGTAACAGTTACATTCCTTGCAACCATACATCAGTTTCAACAGATTCCTAAACAAATTGCCCAGTCCTAATACTTTGTATCCACAAACAAATACGATTAAATTGTCCAATACTGAGAGGAAATAACTTGCATTGTATCTGCACTCCAAGAGCAGTATCTGGAGTTCAGCTGGCAGCAGTCACAGTAAGATCACCTTTTCCTCTTAGCCATGTATTGTGTTAGTAGTTTCAAAAAGCAACTCCTTTCAACATCACTGTTACATTACTGACTTTTACACTTGCTTTTCTGATACAGGACTGAAAACTTCAAAGAGAGTAATTGAAAAGACAGTCAGTCTGTAATAAAGCATTCCATTACCTCTGTTAGGTAGTATGCTGGTAGCTTCCTGGATTTCCAACCAGGAGTTAGATGCTCAGTGTAACATGTATCAAGAACCAAAATTCTGAATCAATTCCTTTTCCCACTTCCCACATGCAGGAGATAAATGTTGCTGAAAGGTGGCAACTTGCTAGCCTTCCTTAGTTTATTTCAGTTTATGCCAAGCCACAAAACAAACACTTCGCATATAAACGGTACTGACTCACTGCTCTCAAAAAATGCAGAAAAAAATAAAGGATAAACATTTTCTAAATTAAAGCATGAACGACTCTTTTCAGCAGTCTCCAAGGAGACTGATTAGAGTAACACATAAAATCAATTATGTATACTAGTACAGCCTCTGAAAGGCTTAACAAAATGGCAGCAAAATAAAATATCCACAAACATGTAATCAACAGCCTTTTTCTTGAACATTCCCAACTGGGAGCTGCATTGATACAGCTTTGTTCACACAGTAGAGCCAGTCTCAGCATCCTAATGCATTTTGTTTAATTGCACTGTTTCAAAGAATATCTAAAAAGTGCCTTGGTCACTTGTGCCCACCAAGAATCCAATGCCATTGCTGGGCAGGTTTCAGGTGGGCAGGAGTGCAGCAAACAGCCCTGGCTGGCAATCCCACTGTCAGCACCCTCTCACTGTCTCTTTAAAACATGCAACAATTCAGAAAAAACTGCCATGGAAAAGCTGAACAAGTTGCAATCTAAACTGCCCTGAGAAGTATTACATAAGAACAGTAACACTCCTTGGTACAGCCAAGCTGCAGCTTAGACCCCCCTGGCTACCTGTGTTTTCTTTAAAAGCCAAACTTGCATTTCTACATGAGCACAGCAAGTGCTGTGTAAAGTACAACTCCAACCAAACTCGTTCATAGTAATTTCAGTAAGGATGTCAACATTTAAAAAGCAACGCTGAGTTAAATTGTAACGATTACATCTTCTATTGAAGAGCTATTTGCAGTAGTTACTTCAATTTTTTTCTCTACCAATTTCCTAACTAATGACTAAAAAAAAGAAACTCAACAAATACCAACCAGGAGTGTTAAATGTACATCAAAAAATCATAATCTGGATCTCCAAGTTAACTAAATAAGAACCTTAAACACAGCACACTCCAAAAGAGATGACAAGGTATGAGTCAGACTATCAGATGACTCAACATCGCACTGAGTGGAAAGAAAATTTTTTTTCCCAAGGTTTTGAAACATTAAACCAAAATACAATCCATGCAAATAGAAGAAAACCCACATTATTTCATCATATTCAATCACTCATACTTAGCTGTTCATAAATCAAGCAGGTATAAGCAGCTTTGCTGATGTACCTACACCTATTTCCTGTGAATAAGCCCAATTAGTGTTTCAGAGCTGTTATGTAACCCAACACTCCGAATTTTTGGTGCATGCAGCAGTGCGGGCCCAAAGCAAGAAGGCTGATGACTTCTCACACATGAGACTTCCAACTGTGCTACAACAGCTCCAACTGCAGCTTTTCTGCTCAGCCACTTCACACCCCACACACTCACCAGAGTAGGAGAGTCCTGCAATCTGCATGTAAAGCTCCTCTTCAGAGAAGCTCTCTGGCAGCATGAGAAAGGCTGCTGTGACTGCACTCTTCAGGTTGCTGACAAGAGCAGCTTGCAGCTTGCTGTTCTCATTCTGGGTCAGGATTTTCACCTGGAAAAGCAGAGCCATTGCCAAGCAAGACTTCAGGAAAGTGCTACACAAGATGGAACTAGAAATGTTACCCAATCCAGCATGAAAAAGAAATAAGAAATTTGTTTAAGATTAGATCTTATTAGTATGGTACAATAAGTTTATACCATGTGAGAGAGAGGATCATCTTTTTAATAATTAACAGTCTGCTAGAAAAGGCTGCTTTTACAAACAGGTTTGGAGCTGCTATATGCAACAGACATTAGCTAATCTCTGAAGAGTTAGTCACCTTTTCACAGTCATCAATTTAAGATTAATCAAAACAGGAAATATGAAGGCATCAACAGAAATATCACCTGAAATGGCAAGGTACCCTTTATTTTTCTTCAGGAATGTAAATAGCCTGTTAATGAAGGGGAAAGTAAAACAAAACCAAACCCAGATTCAGTAAAGAAAGTAGGAGAATCAGAAATAGCTGCTACACACAATTCTCCTTACAGAAAGGGCACTGGCAAAGCAATGTCATGGCTGGCCAATAATCTATTCAGAACATACTTATAGTTATGGCAAAATCTTTAAGAGGCATAAAACTGGATAAATATCTCATTTTGATAGGATATTGGCTACAACAGTACACAGGCTGCTTGTTTCAATCATTCTGCACTAAAGCATGGGTTTGCTTAACATCAAATCTATCTGAGAGTCTGGAATTGGTCCAAGGGGGATTTTGGAAGGATGTTTTCCCTTCTTTGATTTTAATTTTAAAAATGAAGAGTTCACTGTACAAGCAAATGTTTCATAATTCCTCCTAACTTCTCCCACAAATTACTTTGTATTTTTTAGGCATTAGAATGAAAGACAATGATAAAACACATTAAAATACATTTGTCTTTCCAGAATAAATTTTATTTCCTTGAAAACTCTGGAGGAAGTTTACTGGGCTTGAAGCAACCTGGTGTAGTGAAAGGTGTCCCTACCCATGGCAGGGGGTTGGAACAAGATGATCTTTAAAGTTCCTTCCAACTCAAACCATTCTGGGATTCTACAATACAGACTTGCTCAAAAAAGATTCAATAAGTAAGACAGGCTGGTCATGAGGAGAAATTAATATTCAAAATTTCATCAACTAATTCACTTTTACGTACATTCATAACTTGCTGCTCCAGGGAAACTCTAAGGAAAGACAGGACAGAACAGTCTGTGGCACCCCAAGCAGTCACACAGATGTTTAAACCTTAGGATCGACATGGAAATATCAGGGAAGTTATGGACATGTTAAGGACACCACCATTATAGCCTTTTAAAGCATGAAACTCAGCAGAGATGCTGTTCCTCCTCATGGAAGACCCCAGCCTTGCTTTAGTGAAGCAAAAGAAATAACCTCCTCCTTTTCTAAAAAATGCCCCCTAATAAAAAGCAGATTTTTTTCAAAGGAAAATAATAAACCAGTCTTCAAAATCTGAACACCTGAAATACTGACAGCATTTAGGAACAAATTTTAAACAGTTCAGAGAGGTACGAATCTCCCAGGAAGTCAGAGTGCAATAATTAACACCCTGGTACAACAAGGATGAGTGTTGATTCTTAGGGTAAATCTGAAAGAGCACCAAAGTTAAAGAAGGCTTTTTCACAGTAGAGAGAATTTATATTCACTGTACCATGTCACAAATCAAAGCAGCAGCAAATGCAGGTACCCTGAAAATAGCTATTCACTATTCACAGTTGACGTGACATTTAGAATTCTTCCCTCAGTTATCTCTCTCAACGTATTCAGTTTCCTTCTTTACAAAGATAACACCTGCTCTAACCTGGATCATGCAGTGTCTCTGGAGATAAAGCCAGTAGTCTGAGACAATCTATTCAAACTTTCACTCCAAATTTTTAAAAGTATAATTAACTTCTGTTCTAAGACCTGAAGGGATTTCTCCTCTCCTTGTGCCCCTCCTAACAAATTTTCCCTTAGCACTGCTGCCATCTGCTGAAAGCACATCGAGTCAGGCACAGAGGGGAAAGCAAAGACTATTTTTTATGACACAAATATGGAGGGGAAAAATCAGAGTGCTGAACCCATGGTTCATTCAGTTACAGATACTTTTACAATCCAATGAACCAGACAGTAACCGCACAGCAAAGCAGCTTTCATCTTTAAAGGTTCCATGATTTAACTGTGTGAAATTTTGGCGACCCCTATAATCTGCTATAAAAAGCAAATAATACATTTAACATTAAAGAGACTTGGCATTAATAGAGTCCAGTTATTCAAGATTTACTACAGACAGAAAACCGTTATTAATATACTCACCTTTAGGGGCTTTTTTCCACATAACACAGCACATCATTAAGAACTACATTTCACTTCCTTTCTGAGAGATTATCCCTCTGGGGCTACACCCCTAAATCAGGGCAGATTATATGTGCAGTCCTGATGCATAGATCCTTAACAGATAAAGTTAAAACTCCAACTGATCATTTTCCAGCCCTGTAATTTCCTGCATTTCCAGAGAGAAAAGGGAACAGTTACCGGCTTTTGTAGGCGCCCAGCGACATAAAGGGTTTTCCAGTGAAATAAATCCTCAATCAGGGCATCAGTGCTAATTACTCCGTATTTTATCATCTGGGGGGGAAAAAAAGGCAAAATAAAGGCTTTTGAAAAACCCTATACCTGCATCATTTTCTCTACATGAAACTTACTACTTGCCATAACTGTCATTAATTCTAAGGAACACATGCCTCCAATAAAAAACTGGATGCATAAAAGGAAAACGTTTTCATGTTTTAATTAACACAGGAGGTAAGATTTCCTATTTACAGGCAAACTTATGGAAAAAGAATGGAATGCATGGAACTCTAAGATCCCTTCGTGAATCAAAGCTTCAAAAAAGTCAGCAGTGAAATGTTACAATAGTTGGAATAATCCACAGTATCCTTTATGACACACTCAAGAAATAGCTTGTCAAAGACCTAAATTAAAACCCTCAGATATTTATGTGTACTGTTATTGTGAGGTGGGTGTGTATCAGGGAGCTTTCTCTTTTCCTCTTTGTTGTTAGGAAAAAACATTGTGATTTTGTAGCTTATTTTATGTAACTGGAAAAAAGATGGACTTTCAACAGTTTGTTACCAATTTGCACTACCTGAGTTTCCAGAGACTATCACCACAGCAAGGCAGCCAGCTCCAGAATTTCTGGATAACAAAGGACCATAGGCTGATATGACTGAGTCATTACAGCATGAGACCAGGGCATAGAGAGCCAAGAGCAGAATGTCATCGCAAAGACCACTGGGCCTTCAGATGAAACCCCAAATCCCTTTTTTCCATCAAGCAAACAAGGTTTAAACCCCAAAATCTCGTCCAGAGACAAGAACACCAAGATTGACAGAGTGCTTCCCTCACTCCTCCTTACCAAACACACAGACCTGCAGGAACAGCACTTGCTGGACAAGCACCACTCAGCAGAATTATTAATTACACCCAAGCCTCACAGGTCAGGATATCAGACATTAAACAACACAAATGTCAATTCCAGCTTGCTGTGTTGGAACTCGCATTTTCTATCAAACAAACAGTGAGAGTCCACTTTGCTGTTCCTACATGGTCAACTGCTGACATTAAGCACCACCAAAACTTTACCCCCATCAAACCTGGCAGACAGCAAGTAATAAGGAATATAAATCCAGTTTCTGAACTGCTTTAGCTGTACATTCCAAACATTGCTCACTTTTAAGGTGCAAGACCAGCTGCTCTCTTTGCTTTTTAATTAAAATGCTGTTAGTGAAGCAGTTTGAGACATAAATATTGAAGATACCATGAGTTAATCTACAATTACAATCTGCAATATTTGCTTCCTGAATTCTGCTTTAAGCTAATCATTTTAATACTTCACACACACAAACATTTGACTTAATTCACTCAGACTGCTTGTACTTACCCTGCCATTGCATGGCACTAAAGTGTTGTAGTAAATTCCTGCTCCATATTTCTGTATACCAGTTATCTGTTTGGGCCCAAAAAATTTTAGGAAGGAATAATGACTCCTATTCTTTAACAAGTTCATCATATGCCAGGTCACAGCATCATCAACAGCAAACACGAAGTCCAGCATGTTGTTCTGAGGATAAGGAGAAGAGTGTTGGGGTTTATAAGTCAAGAAGAGCCAATGTTATCATAACAATTTAAGACACACACTATCAAACTTCCAGCTAATCATTTTTCATGAGTAAAAAATAAAACCCAAAGCACAAGCATTAGTGTCCGATCCTGTTTCAAGGTTCTGATGAAGTAGTATGTCTATCAGACAGTCCAAAATTTTCCCGTCCTGGTAATGACCAAACTTCAACCCTCCAAAAGGGGGGAGCAAGTGTAAGATCTCCACCACCCTAATTCACAGCTCAGTGTTACAACTCACAGTGCCAATGAACAGCACTTTTGGCAATTTGAAAGGCCATGAATGGGGGGACGTGGGCAGCTAAAGGCACCCAAGAGCTGGCAACAAGAAACTGCACTTCTAGCATATTCCTTTCTAGGGTATTCCTTTGCTTTTGTCAACAAAACAACCCAAACTCCAAAGACTTCTAACCTACAGTGCATGCACTGCTCCTCTGGAGAAACCAGCCCACACAGGCTGAAAGTTCACAACTCATACCTGCAAAAAATTACTCTTTGGAGTGGTGTTGCTTCAAATTCACTAGGACTGCTCACTGTGGCTTATTAATTGTGGTTAGCATCTTAGCTAGGCCATTAATACTACTGAAGACATAATCTATTAGCTACCTTGTTTTCCTATTCTGTTGTGTGAGGATGAGATACTGTTAGAGCTCTGAAATTCTTATTATTCTCTGTTTTTCTTTTTACAGAATGGAAAACGAGGCACATTTAAAGTCACATTTGTGGGGAGTGTTTAAGAGTCAAGCCACAATGAGCAATACTGTGGATTAACCTTTTTAAAAGGTTGAACTTATATACACACACACAAAAACAATAAAAAGAAACATTATTTCCAAGCCGTTGACCCTCAGACGACGAGGAAGCCCCCAGACTGCCACTTCAGTGCAGCATCATATTTTAAATTCCCCTCGTACAGTGCACAGCAGGTTGGACAAGCTGTAACTCTCTTTAAAAACAGCGGTTCATAACCTGAAGGGGGCCCCGAGCCCCCCACAACGACAAACCCTCTGCCGGGACCACCCCGGGCAGCCCCTGGGCACGGCCCGGCCCCCCGCCCCGCCGCTATTCCCTCAGGGATCCG
>VZRJ01007584.1:580020-625570 GCA_013397565.1 Ptilonorhynchus violaceus | reverse complement strand
GGGCTGACAGAGACCCGCTCAGGGTCCCCTCGGTGCTCCCCTCAGGATCCCCTTGGTGCTCCCCTCAGCGCTGCCCTCAGTGTCCCCTCCGTGTCCCCTCAGGACCCCGTCAGGGTCCCCTCAGCGCCCCCCTCAGCGCCCCCCTCAGTGCCCTCCTCAGGGTCCCCTCAGTGTCCCCTCACGGTCCCTCCAGGGTCCCCTCAGCGCTGCCGTCAGTGCCCCCCTCACGGTCCCCTCGGGGCTTCCCTCAGCGCTGCCTTCAGGGTCCCCTCAGGGTCCCCTCACGGTCCTTCCAGGGTCCCCTCAGCGCTGCCGTCAGTGCTCCCCTCAGCATCCACTCAGGGTCCCCTCACAGTCCCCTCACGGTCCCCTCAGCATCCTCTCAGGGTCCCCTCACGGTCCCCTCATGGTCCCCTCAGCATCCTCTCAGGGTTCCCTCACTGTTCCCCTCACGCTCTTCTCAGGAACCCCCCGACCTGTGCTGTCCCGCCAACCCGAGCAGCCCCAGCACAGCCAGCTAACGTTCAGCAGGTGGGTCTAACATTTAATCTTCCACCCCACCACCGTTTCAGCTTAATTTTTTTAGGTCATCACAATTCTATTATGCCCCTTCTTCGATTGTTTTTCCTCCTCTTTTTATTTTAATTTTTTTTTCTTTTAATTCATCTTTTATGCTGTTCCGAGGCTTCCCTCAGGACTTGTTGCCGGCGTTACCGTCCTTCGCACATCCCCCGTGGAACACAAACACAAACCCACGGCGTTTAATCATCGTGGCTCTGCTCAGGGTTGTCTCACGCTCTCCTCGTGCTCAGCCTGCCTTGGTTTGAATGTTCGAGTCCTACATAATAAACCTGTCTGAGCTCCATGAGAGTGCTCAATGTGTAAATGTGGCTCAGGAAATTGCAGCGTGCCTTGTTCCCTCGTGGTTTTACACTTTTCTGAATGTGGTTCCCAAAAATCACGTTTTATCTTCCTGGGGTTTATGGCTTTCAAAATCCCTTACTTGAGGTCTGAGGAAAGGCCGACAGTCTGAGCTAAATTTATGCTTACACTAATTCCAAACGTGATTAGGAATTTAGACATCACCAGGCTCTTAAAGTCTGCTCAAAACAAACATGAGAAGTTCTGTAATCCTCTGTTGCGCACAAGGCAGTCTGATATCCACAGCTAAGTCACAGTCTATACAATTGTTATTATGATGACAGATGAACATATGATAAATCAGCATGTGTGTGACCCCGGGCATCAGGAATTTTTGGAGGGAGCACCTGAGACAAGACATCAATCTTTGTATTGGCAAATAATGTAAAACTTCAACAGTGTGAGGCAGGTTCCAGCATAAAACTGCACCAGATCTCTACTTTTCTGTGAGCTTTTCCACATCAAATGACTCAGCCAGACAGACCCTTCTGAAGTCGCTGTTCTAAATATCCACTTTCAGAGGAGAAACCATAGTATGCTAAAAGGAATGTGTTTATTTTAGAAATAATCACATTATAACCAATGGATTTTTACTACTCAGAATAAGGTCCCAAAGGTCCAACTATGGTTGGGATTTGGAGGTTTCTGTTCTCCAGTAAGATTGTGATTCAGTGCCCAGTAATGTCTCTGAACTGATTTAACTACTCATAAGTCAGAGCATGGACCTTGTTCTTTCCTTAGTAAAAGTATTTTAGTTATTAATGGTATTAATAACACATTGATATTAAGTGCTACATTAATATATATTAACTATAATTAATAATTATTATTTAAGTGCTTCATGGCGCATATTATAAAGAACAGTAGATTTGTTGAGCTCACATTTAAAGTTCTTTTCTGCTGCTTAGGTTAGGAAAACATTTTGCATTACTTTTGAGAGAATGATCTGACTCAAGCCAAATTTATGGCAGTACACAAAGAAACATTTTGGGGGGACTGTCTGATATTTATCAACTTGACTAAAATATAAGTTAGATGACAGTTCACCCATTTAAATATTGGCTTTATATAGTTGGAGTTTTTTAAACTAGTACTAATTCAACACATTCTCAAGCACCAGTGTGAGGATATTTTCTAAATGTTCCATTTTTAGTAGATTTCTGAAACTTAGAAGAGTCACCTTTAAATCATGGGGCTGTGTTTGGTACATGTGCTGTAAATTGGAACTTCTTTCTGGTTAGTAAACAATCTCATTTGATTAGTTAATAATTTTAATTAGCTGACAAAGAAGAGTGGTGTAAGTAACTGGTATTGTTCAGCTGGTTCTTTCTGTCATGACTTAGAAAAGTTAATGCAAAAAGCTTCCAAATACCTATATTGACTTGTTGGTCAAGTTTGTTTTCTAAACTCTATTCACCTTCTTTGCTGCTATAAAGAAGCCTAATTTCATTAAATCGAAATAGAAGCTGAAGGCCTTTATACATATTGTTATGGATGGTATGGACTAGAATGCACTTCTTCTAATAAATAAGTAAAAAAGGAGAAGCTTGTTTGAAAATTAACAGACTGGTAACCTTTCAGAAGGAAGTTATACTGTTGGCTGCCATTAAAAATTATGGTAACAGAGCGAATTCTTTAGAGGGTAGGAAATCTGGAGCATTTTTCCTTGGATATTTGTATATTAGAGAAAATCTGGTGAGAAGGTTGCTCAGGTATTGCAGAATAGTCCATCTCAACCTCTGCCTTCCAGCTCAAATTCTCTCCTTGAGGCTTCCAAGGTGGATTTTGTTCATGTAACTTACAGGCCTTGTTTTCCAGCTTTCCTACAACTTTGTTCTTTGCTATTCTTCCTTAACTAACTCTAATGTATTTTAGGCTAAATCTGAAGTTTGTTTCTCACATCTACTACTGACTTTTAAATTGGTTTTATTTCCAGCAGCACAGCGAGTGTTGAGACTAATAGCTTGTCATCTGGGACAAAACTCCGAGCTTATGTGAAAGTTTATGTAAAGCTATCTTATGTCTCATACTGATTCCGAACCTGGCCTCTCATCTGTTTTTCAGTGGAAGTTGTGCTTTGCTAACTTTGCTAAGAAAGCCTGCAAACACCAGAAGGTCTTCGGTTTGATTTTCACTCTCAGCCAGCACTGCTGTTGAAGGGAGCAGTTTTCTTCTATCCGCTTGTATCAGTGTAGGTGTTTGCGTGGCTGCAGATCAGAACAGATTGGGGAATTGATGTGGGTTAAAACCAACTGTTTGGGCTTGTTGGGGCTTTTGAAACCGGTGTAGTTTTAACCAGGTCACCGGTGTGCTTTACCACACATGTTTGTGTTGCTACAAGCAGGAGAGATGAGAAGATTTCTTCCTCTGTTGGCAGTGCCGGTTCAAAAGATAAAAGTACTTGTTTGGGGTTTTTTTAACAAAATTTTCGCACTTATAATCTTGGCTGTGATTGAGTCCATGCATTAAAGTTGTGTAACGTTTAATTTCTACATTAAAGTTCTATAAATGCAACCATATTCTGCATGTTGCATGGTCTTTTTGCTTTTATTTATTCCTTTCCAGCCAAGTAAGTTCTAATGCTTACTGCAGTGTATTTCTCATGAGAGAACATGACAGGAATGATACCTTGAGCCTTATTTTATTTTTTGGCAATAAAATGCATACTTTGAATAGCTCCCACATAACTGCATGTGTAGTTTTTGTTTCTGCCTGGCCACCACCGTGTTCTCCAGCCCCGAGAGTGAAGGAGTCTCACAAAGGTTGACTCTGCTCAGTGTCTGAATTCCCAGAGACAGATGCAGCTCACAGAATGTGCTATCTGTTGCACTTTAGGAAGGTCCAGTGTTGGATCTTCACAGAGTTATCTTAATAACAGCATCTTCAACTAAAAATAGCAATTTTCACCAACTTAATATGGAAATCTGTATACTTACAGTCTGTCAGTCCATGAGTTGGGGGCAGTCTGGGGCTGGGCTCAGCTCTTTTCTGTGTGCACCAGTGGTTCCTCTCCGTGGGGTTGGAAATGCTGTGGTTTGGGAGGTGCTGGGTAACTCACTCCTGGCGGTACTGCTGCCCAAGGGCTGGCTCGTTTGGTTCTCCCTCTGCTCTTGCCTCCGTGGATCTTTCTCCAGCAAAACTGACAAATTTGTGCCCTTCAGTTTTTCAGTAGTGGGAATCTGTCCCACTTTTCCATAGCATGTGTCTGTCTGTTGGAGGTGGCAGACTCCTATGATCGTAGAGTTGCTACTTCTTGCCTGTAACCATTATGAGTAAAAAGAGTCATTTTCATAAAGTAGTGGCAGCATCTGGAGTCAGAAACTCGTGTTGTTTGTTTTAAATTTCTGTGTGTTTCTGTGATTACACTATTTGAAATTCTCCATCGCTTCATCTTTTATTTATTTAAAGTGTGGGTTCTGTTAATTGTTGCTGGTGCAGCTGCACACACGTCTGAATCGGATGGCTGTTTGTATATGCTAGCAACTCACACCACCAGGTGTCCTCTGCTTCTGTATCAGATGTGAATTACCTCCTGGAGATCCTCCTCTGAATTCGAAAATATTCATTTGAAACAAACCCCGGGGGTGAGGGGTGACACACAACCCTTTTTCTTAGCTTTGAAGAGGTTGGGGTGTGAAACCACTTGGGAGTATTAGGGGATGTGCACTCTTTCTTACATTTTGTCAGTATAGCTCTCCCCCTCGCCCCCACAAGCTTCTTTGTGACCCTGTGACTCATCAGTAGCCAAGGGATTATTTTCCAACAAGAAGTAGCCAGATATTTCCAGTTGTCTCTTCCAGACCTGTTGCTCAGCCATCACCACACAAAAGCTCAATAACCTCTTGCTGAGAGATTATTAGCAGGCAGCAGTGAGAATCAATCAATTAATGGATTTTTTCTAGGTAAAAATAATAGTCATGATAATAGAAATAAAAATTAGCATAAAAGTTGGTTAAATACTGAAATTTTCTTGCTTTGTTTCTGTCTGCTTGCTTGTTCTAATCAGGAATTTCTGTGACAGACTGGCAATGTGTGAGAGAACATATTTTTACACAGCAACACATCCCTCTGTGGGATGCAGTGAAGCACTGGGAGCTGAAAATCGTGCTGTGTCCTGGCAGGTGGTGCTCTCCAGGCTGCTGCACCCCGGGCCAGGGAGATTGATTTTGTCCCCAGCAACTTCTGAGCTCAGGAAAACTCACCTCTCTATATGGGACCAAGTATTGCCAGCTGAAATCCCGTGGGAGCTGGGAGCTCCTGTTTTGCAGAGGTGATCAATAGCACTGCCATTCTTCTTACTGAATGCTTTAAACTAATATCCCACTCGCAAGCTTTTAGGGAAGTTACACCTTAATTTATGTACTTGGATAGGGGATAAGAAAAATGGACATTTTATGGGTTTTTTTCCTCTCTGTTGACACATCACCCAGTAACAAATGAGGGTGTTCCCTTGTGCCATTATTAGATGGAACAAATAGAAGCTGTAGGTTATCCCCAGCTCAATACTTTCTATTTCAGCTCTGTGCTCCTGAATTATTCACAGCCCTGGCTCTGGAATGGTAACAGAACTCCAGCTGTATTCCCAGCAGCATTAACCCGGGACCACAGCAGAGGGTGGCTCGCCAATGGCTTTGTGAGGCAATGGATGAGACACCACCCGAAGGTGACTTCAGGAACAAGTCATTTCATTAAACAAGTCATTTCATTGAGGGTAATGTTTTCAAGGGCACTGACTGTGACAGGATGTTTCCTTATCATCCTTTTTTATGTCCCATTTTTGTGAGCATTTCTAAATGTAATTGGGTGATTAACCATAATGGTTGTTTTTTCCTATAATATGTGTAGATGGTGACAAGTCATGTCAAGGGTGTTAGGGTGAGGGTGTGATAATTGGAGTTGCTGAATGTTCCCCATGTATTCTGCAGTGGGTTTGGGGTATTTCTGTGTATTTTAGGTGATCACCTGCTAACTACAGCTTATCCACGTTTGGTTACATGGTAGTTCATGAAAGAGAGAGATCTTGTAATTAGTTTGTATAATTTGGGTGTTGGAGGAACTTTATTGGACAACAGCTTGAATTCAAGTGTCTGAACTAAAATGAATTTAACTGCCTATATTATTACTAATACACTAATATATTTAAATCATAAGGAAGGCAGTTTATAGCTTCAATACAGGACATTATTTATTAGCCTAATAATTGTAGCCGCCAAACTGCATATCCTCATCATCATGAGTTACTAAAGAATTGAAATTCTGTGCACACGCAAGAAAGAATGAAAAGGATCATTAAGCAGAATAAACAGCAAGTGACACTGAAAAATACATTACAGTGATATTTTAAGCTAATGCTTGTGTGGGCTGTGCGAAAGCACAAAGAGTTTGTCTCCTACAATCATTTTTGCAGTTCTGCTACTAAACAAGGGGTTTGTTCTGCTGCTTCCCCGTACCCGGCCAGGCTGCGTGAGGCCCTTCATGTCCTGAGGCAAGAAAGGGAGGGGAGGAAGGTGACAGGACTGCAAAATGGGGTAAAAATGAGGGAAGGTGCTGAAGCAGAGAATGACTGACGCACAATTAGCGACCGTTTCTTCAGAATGTCATTTTAAAAACCCTCTTTCATTTTCATAAAGAGCTTGATCTTAACCAGGAGGAGTGTTTTGTCCCTCAAAAGGTCTTAATTTATGTTCTTTATCCTTTCTAGGTTCTAGTCCAGCTGAGGGTTCTGTGTTCGTACAAACAGCCTCATTCCATAGATGGAAGGGCAAATTGTCATTGTAGTTCCTCATTTATGAAAATATTCACTTGTATTACATTGTTATCCGTGGAATCCTGGCTGCTCTTGCATTACTCAAGCTGATTTATTGGAAATTCTTATAGTGGGAGATACAATCAATGGAATTCATATTCTGTGAAAATTGTGACTTTTAATATTGAATATAGTTTATAATGTCATGGCAGTAATGCCTCGTGTTCATGAAAAATGAGAATATGTATTTTTTGGCATTTTGTAATAATTTAGAAATGACCATGCTTATCTGCATTTCACATGAACTTTGTAGTGGAAATGAAAAATATTTAAAAGGCCATTTTCATGTAGCTTATCAGTCCTATAGGGTTAATGTTTAATTTCTTTCATCATCAGTGCTGCTCCTTGAAGTGCCTACGTAGTTGTGGCTGAAATGCCTGCAGTCCACATTTGCAGTTCACCTGAGCTGTGGTTATATTTACCTCCCTAGTCTGCATTTAATTCCATAAGGCTTTGTTTTCCTTGTTTAGAAGAATCTCAGATGAGTTGAACTACCTTGCAGAGCAGCAGTTACAAGCTAGATCTGTTTTGTGGTGTTTTTCTCTTGGTCTCTCCTGCAGTTATGAAATCTCCAAGACATTTTTCAGCAAACGTCTCCAGGCTTCAGCGCACTCATCACTGGAAAAATGCAAAAGAGAAATTGTTGAATTTTGACATCTGGTGAAAAGGGGTTTCTCTTTCCTTTCACTTAGGGTTTCAAAACTGTTGCAAAAATCCGACTGATGAGTGTATTTTGCCATAGCATTGCAAGTTGCCTTGTTTGTGTATCTTATATGATCCATAATTTATACAGCTATGTAAGAAAACAGTTTCAATTTTGCTTGGGGGGTAGAGCTAGCTGACTGAAAGTGTTACAAATTACATTAATCTCATAGTTAATGTGACTTATAAAAAAGCATGATATAAAATGAGCATAATTAGTCAGTCATAAATGCTTTTTATATTTCTTGTATGTTGAAAATGGATAAATTCCCTTGGGCTGTCACAACATCCTTGTAAACAAACTGGTGAGGGATGGACTGGATCAGAGGTGGAAAACTGAACTGGCAGGCTCTGAGGGGAGCAGTTGGTGGGTGTCAGCTGAACTGGCAGCTGGTGACAAGTGCAGTTCTGCAGGGGACAGGACGGAGTCCAGTATCACTCAATAGTTAATAAACAATCTGGAGTTTGGGGCTCTCTCCCTGGCCCATGAGCTTTTTTCATGCAGGTGAATTAGAATCTGTGCCTGGGTATGCCCATTCAATCAATCCAGGGTAATTGTCTGCAAGCAGGTGATACTTCAGTGCTGAAACCAGCACCCACATCAAAGTTCAATTAGACTGCTGCTATTTTTCTCAGAGTATTACATTTTTATTAATTATTGGAATTTATTTGCCTTTCAAATACGTTGGTGCTCACACAGTAGCTTCTAATACAGACCAGTGAACATTCCAGTGTGGCTAATAAAGCAGTCTGGCTTTTATAGATGTTTTAGATTTGTTGTTGCCAGAGGGAAAGTTATGAGATGTTCTTGGCCTGATTAGTACTCTGAGACTCTCAATAACCACGTTGCTGTCTGTCTCTGTTTACATACATATGTTTTGTGTAAAATGTTCTTTGGATTTCGAGTCTGCTTTAGATTCCAAAACAAAATAAGACATTACTGTTGAGTTTCTTTGAAGAATTTGTGATAAGCTGGTGAAATCAGTCTTGCACATGGGTGCTTAAGCAAGAAATTAATAGTTTACATCTGTATAATACATCTTAAATGTTACCTTCATGTCCAAAGTCTTAGTAATCATAGATAGTTAAATCTGGAGAAACTTTTCTATTGCAGGAAAAATGATAATTCCCTAGGAATCTTAACTTTAAGAATTCATCCCACATCTTTGAGATGCTCTAGACGGAAGTGTTAAATTATATGGTACAATGTTTTAAAATCAGAATGTTTCACAAAATCTCATTAGTGTGTTATGAAGGAAATGGTATCAAATGGTATGGAGAGATACAATTTTAATTCAGGTAGATGGTTGGGGGATTTAGCGATGGTGAACTGAAATTAAAAAAGGGAGAGCTGAATGCATTTCAGGATAAATGATTTATTACAGGCCCACCAACTTCCCCAAGGCAACAGTAAAAGCAGTATTGTTTCCCAGATTTAGAATTATCTCAGACAAGGCAGTAGATGAGCAGGAGGGAGCGAGGATGCCTTGGGAGAGAAACACACCTACAGGAAGATGTGAAATCTGGCCTGATAGCCCTTGTGTATAACCAGGGAGGGTAAATCACTGCCCAGTTTTCTTTTCTTTTCTTCCTGTTTGAATTCAAGCATGCAGCTGTGGACAAGGCAACATGAAATATATTCTTTGGAGGTACTAAACCCAAGAGAAGTAATTTCTGATTGTCAAAGTTTCCCCAAATTAAAGGGCTATTGTTATTCTGTGCAAACTCCACTGAGTTACTGCAGAGATGGAGGCACCAAAAGGTGAACAGTCTGCTATCAGAGAAGATTTGCTTAATTCTAGGTCTTAAACTCTTATTTATTTTGCAAAAATTCTGTGTTCCAAGGGCTGAGAACTGCCTAATGAACCCAGCAAAAAAAGGCAAACTGTGAATAAACAATTAATTTCAAAATAAAATAAAAGATTATTAAAGGAGCTTGAAGTGGTTTTAATTTTCTTTCTCAGCTCTAAAGCCACAGCTTTTGAATTGGATGACTTGCATTTGAGTGCCACTTGCATGAGGCTCTATTGCCCTCATGTTTAGAATTAGTAGGAAACTGTATTCCTACTTGTCCTCAGAAAATAAGGAATTTTGAAAACTGTGAAGGATAAGGATGTACATCACCTTGATCTATTCAGATGCACATAAAATGCTCTTTCTCACATTTTCTGTAACATAAATCACATTTACTTAAATACAAGATTGTTAAAGTGATAACTTTTAAAAAGTATATACTGTATTATTTAGACTCTTTTGTCCCACATATAGTTTATATTACCTGTTCCTGTTTGGTCTGCTTTTAGGAATACTCTTATTAGCTAAACAAATAGTAGATTTAGAAGCAAATTTTTGACAAGATTATTAGGCCCTTTTCCTGCTGGACTGCTACCTTGCTTTAATTAATTTTGCTCAGTAACTTGTAATTAATTCTTTTTCTAATGTATCTCTTTATTCTAACTACATATTTGGGTGCCTGAATTTTGATCAGTAAGTTGGTTTGTTCTTCTGATTCCCTTCTTTGATGAGTTAGTACAAATTGGGACAGTAGTGTCATACCATTCTAATGAATTAAAACCTTAGAAGTCTGGAGTTAATATTTCAGTTTAATCCAAAGTAACAATAACATTGAAGAGTTGTGTGATGCACAGAGCAAAAAGTTCCATGGTTTCTGACCTGGCAGTGTTAATGACATTTTCTGAGCTTTATTTATTTATTTGCTCCTTGGACTATTGCTTCTTTCATTTGCTGTTTTGTCAGAGCAAAACCACAGACTTTTAACAGAATTCTGACGTCACTAAAAAGCTTTTGCTTAAAATATCATTTACAGTTGATGGACCTAGAATGCAGATCAGGAGCTGTTTTTCCCAGCAACTTGAATCTACTGCTTTGTGAATACATTAAGTTTTGGCTGTTTGCTCTGCTCACTGAATTCCTGACTAACTTAATAATTACTTGTCTTCAGGAGGGGGGGGGAAAAAAACCCTTTTCTCACCTTAGTTTTCCATCTTATTTAGGCAAAAGTAGTTCTTGTCAGCGCCAGTGTTGAAGGAAGAGCACACACTGCAGGCAGTTGTGTTAGTCACTGCTCTCAGCTAGCACAGAAGGTTCTCACGTTGAATCAGGGAGATGTCAGCTGCATGTCTGGGTATTTTTAGTGCTTTCCTTAGGTTCGAATTAGCAGTGTCTTAAAATACAGTGAAAATTCAGATGATTCCTGGACTAGCTGTTTATCTTCATAGTAAATGAGAATAACAAGTGTTTTTTAGTAGAAAAATGCTCTTTTAACTTCCGTGTTAGAAACAGTCTGTTCTAATGATGTAGGTCAGCTTCTGTAAAGATAAATAGATTTATAACAGCAGTTCCTGAAAGGGTCACTCTCTGCTCTAATGATGTCAGGATTTAGATGTGTATTTGAGGAAACTGAGGTGCTCCTGTAGCCCTTGGGAAAGGATGTGCAGCTCTGCTGAGCCCTTCACCACCGAATTCAGGTGTATCTGTCTTCATTAACATTGGTGACCTAATTATTCTATGCATACTTGGGCTGTAAACCTTGGAAACATTTTCAGCCCAGCCTATGAGATGTTGCTGTTAATCCTTTTTCCAGTATAAGTGATTATATAGCCAATATATGCCCAAATTTAATGTTATATTCCAATATTCTTGAATTTTGGACAGCAGTTTTTAAAGATTTGGTCAGTGCTAGATTACTTTCTCCATACTTATTTTAAGTTGCATAGGGGTAAGTGCTTCATTTAACGTTTTTATTCTAATGTGCTGCAACCAATTTTATAGGTCTGTTTGGCAGACTTAGTTCCATATTACTAAGGAGAAAAAGATTTCTGTGTTAATTCACCTTTGCAGGTACCCTGAATTTAAGAAGTAGAACACACACTGGATCATTAAAGAGAACTGCCACTGCTACTGCTTGCCCAGTGACTGGAACACATTTCACATGGCAGGTGACCAAGTTTGGCTATGTGGAATCTGTCCAGTTCATAACTAGTTCCTGCTGTTTGTATATACCCAAAGAGAGACTATTCCTATAAAATGTGTAGGTTATTACTCTAATTCTGGATGATTAAAATGGTCTGATTACAAGCCAGCACAGGAGGCATCTCTCAAGGTGAACTCTGCCGTTCATTGGCAGAAGCACAGAAGAAGTTGGTGCAGCTACTTCGTGCTTTCTGCTGCCGGTCTCTGGCCACGTAGGAGGTTTAATTCTCAGATCTATTTTTCTGCTGTCTTCCAGGAGAATTGAAATGTCAGCGCTTAAAACTCATGTTTTCAGAATAAAATGCACAGCCTCCCAAAATACTGTATTGACTGAGTAGTTCACCCACTTTAAGCCAGATTTGTAAAGAATCCAAGCCAATTAAGCTGGTTCAGATCTCACTTCTTTAAGACTCCTCCATTCCAGAGCTAGAATCAATGTCAAGTGTTTCTGTTGACATTCTGGGCACTATAAAAAAACCCCAACCCTGCTTCCTTCACTAATAGCGATAGACTGATCCTTCTGACAATCTTAAGGTTGGATTTCAAAGCAAAGATTTCATTTTTGATTAAAAAAAAAAAAGTCTATAGCTCAAGCAACCAAATAATAAAAGCACATTGGCAATGCAGGGTACTTCACAGCTTGGCACTGAGTGCTTTCTTCTACATGGTGACATGTGCAGAGCTTCTCAGACAAAAATGAATCATGAGCAAAAGATTTTTTCTCTCACAGAGAGCACTGGAGAAAAATAGAGCTGCAAAATACCAAAAGATGTTTCCCACAGGACAAATAGAGGAAAGTAGATTAGGGGCTTCTTCAGCAGAGGACTCTTAATGGATTGTGGAAGTTTCTGCTGGCAAGCAGGGTGGCCTTTCTCGAGGTCTGATCTGGGCAACTGCCACCCATCAGTTCCAGGGAGCCAAGAGCTCATCCTGCGTACAATGATAAGACCTGCTGAGGAGCAGACTGTGAGAATTCAAGTGTTTGCACCGCCTCTGGGTGTGCAAAGCAAACCTCTTCTGCCTGGGACATGCCCTGTGGACATACAGTTAAAATCTAACTGTTTGAAAATTACTAAAATGTGAGAAACCGCTCATTATTAAGTGAGTCACATCCTTAATGCAGCTGTAGGACGAAGAATAATAAAGTAATGTGTAAGAAAGAATACTCATGTTATTCTGAAGGGAAGGTGAATTAGTCAAAGTATTGCAGAAGAGCTTGAGCATCTGCAGCATAACCAGAATTTTCAATGCAGGCACGGAGTTATTTTTTGGTCGAGCATCAAAAATTCAAGTCTTGTGTATTCAGCAGGTAGCAAAAGCTGATTAGGGATTCAGACAGACATAAACGTTATTCCTGTCAGATTCACTCATGGAAGAATGTCCATCTTTAATTCAATCAAATGTCCGAGATTGTTCACAAACAGATTTTTCTTGGGGTACTTCTCATTACATCAGGTTCCCAGGGTTTCATTTCAGGACCTTCCTTTAATTTTTTCCCCCCCTTTTCCTCATCCTCTTCTTTCCATGTACCATCACCCACCCTGCATCTCTCTAGTTTATCTCAAACTTCAGTTCCCCTTCAGAGTGTAACACTTGATATTTTCTCCTTGCATTTTCTCCAAGCTCTGATAAATCCAGCCTGAGCTCCCTCTCTCACGTCTTACACTGTACATTTTGGCAACGTTCACCTCGAGCTGCTCCAGCTGCCCTGAGGGCCTCCTGCACTGCACAAGGACACCCAGAGGCTCCATGCAGGGTGGAGAGTCTGGCATTCCCTGGGATGCAGCATCACTGCTCCGTCTGTTGGGCCATCCCCTCTGGACACTTTGCTAATGCAGAAGGTAAGGCAGAAGAAATGGTCAGTGCTGTTCTGTGCATGAAAGCTGTTCTTTGGTGTTCTCCACCTGCTCTTTGCTCTGGACTAATTATTACATTCTTCTTTCCAGCAACAGTGGAAAGGTGAGATATGAAGTCCAAATAGAATATTCCTGAGGTTTCCCATTCCTTCACTCAGGATGATTGTCAGCAGTGATGGTAAAAAGCCATTGATAACATGAAGTAATTCCAGAGTCAAGGTGGTTAATGTCTGTGTGTTATAGAAACAAAGCCTTTTATTGTTGGTGGTTTTATTAGTTCAGGTTTTAATCCCAACTTCATGGATTCTATCCATGAAAAAATGTCTGTAACCTTTAACATTGCAAAACCCCAAAAGTTGCTTTGCTTGCAGATTGTGAAGTTTTCTGTGGAATTCGAGATTGTTATAACTTTCTGGCCAGGGAATAATGACCACAATTCACCCTCTCCTCCTCCTCAGTTTAAGTGTCAATACTTTATTTACTATATTTGAATAATATCACATATGATGACTATATTAAGTTTTTTTGTTATCTACAACAGAAATATCATTTGGGCCTTTTTCCTTGTGATCAGTCCATGTAACCCTTATTACAGCATGATTTAATTATTAAAATGGTTCTCCTCCTAAAGTTTCCTTTCCTTGCTGAATTTCAACAGGAAATTGGGAGTGATCAAATATATTGAGCACTAAGAAGAGGTGGGAAATGTATATTGTCTCAGTCTAGATTTATACAAACAGTCCAGAAATGAAGATATAGTGAGTAGCATGCAGATTTCCATATTAAGTGAATATTTTCTATAGTTTATTTAAAGATATTATTTAAGATACCCATTAAAGTTGTTTTCAGATCTGATTTTGCTTTCAGTTGCCAAATGTCTTACTGATTCATTTCTCTTAAAATTTGGTATGCTCAGAATGAACTTGAAAAGGGTAATCAGTTCAGTTTTGCAGCTGATGATTTCTGCATTTACCCAATTTGACCATTTAAAAGAGCAGCGTAAGTGAAATAATCTGTTCCTATAGCAACACACAGAGTCTGGAGGAGCTTCCATGGTGTATAGATGATACTGAAGCCTTAGAAAACCCCACAAGATAAAAACAAGAGGAACGGGTTCTGAGACAGCCCATCTATAAGCAATAAGGGGATGCACCTCCTATGAGGCATTAGAATGCCCTTTATTAAGGTGCCTTTGCTTGTGTCTTGGCACAAGTTTCTGGAATTGCAACGCTTGCCTGACCTCACTGCTGGGTTTGCCAAGCAGCTGATGCTATGGCAGTGGCAGTGTGCCTGACTCACTGAGGTTACAGCATGAGCCATGTGTTTAAATACTGAGCTGTTGGCAGGAGGTTTCTTCTAGAGAATTAGAAAATGATTGGTTGGTTCATTGCTTGGTTTTTTTTTCTTAATAAGTCGGACTTACCTTTTAATTTCTTTGTTGGAGACTGAGCCTTGAATTCCAAAGGAAGAGTAAGGTGGTCATTTCATTTTCTTCTTACACTCATGGTTTCACAGCTGAGAGAAGAAACCAGTCCTTGTGGAAAGACAAACTCAAAGTGCTTGTGAGTAGTTGGCTGTCCTGGTGAGCAGCGCTGTTCGTCTGCCAGTCTTGTACAACAAAACACACAAGGAAAATCTCAGTCCTTTCTCATGTGCATCACTGTAGAACAACATCAGTGGAGAATGAACCTGGTAAGGTCAAAAAGATTGGAAGGGCTCTTACATAGAAAGAGCACAAAGTCAGAACTTCAAATAGAAATAAACGGAAACACGAATATCTTATAAATGAAGAATTATGGGTTTTGTTAATACCATTTCTAAATTTTAATGTAAATGCTGCAGTACAATTCGCAGTTGACAAACTATAGTGTGAGTTGAAAGTTCATATTAACAATTTCAGCACCACAATACACCTAAGATGAGAAAAAAAAATGTACAAAACAGAGAAGACAAGGTTTCTAGCATTTGGAAATCTCCAGTTTGATACATACACGATATAAAATATATATAATAGGATCTAAATATCAGGAGGAAAAAGCTGAAGTTTAATACTAAACAGGACTATAATTTAATGATGGAGACACACTGGATTAAGAGGTCTCCTTATTGAAGGAAGAAAGCCTTGTGACTTGCTCGTCCTCCTTTGTTCCTCCCTGCGATCTCACCCCTCTCTGCTCTCTCCAGCCCCGCTGCTGGGGTTGCCTGCAGGCATAGGCTGAGTCAGCTCCATCACCCGAGCCAGCTCCATTACCTGGCAAACACCCCTCGGAATTGGCTGTCGGTGCTTCCAGCAGCAGCCAGGCACCAGACAGCCCCCAGGCAAGCAACCCCTGAATGTGTACAGCTGGGAGAGAATAACAAAGTGTTCCTCTTTCAGGTCAGCAACGAGGGTTTCTTGCTTAATCTAGAAGAGAATTCCAAATTGGTCTAGAGTTTCATTCATGTCTGTAACCATCTTGATCTTATAGAGGCTCTGGTGTTTACAAATAAATATATAGATAATTTCTTATTTAGAATTTTTTTTTAAAAAAAGGAATATATAAATGTGTATAACTCAATAAAAATCCACTGTGTTTTTTTTTCCAAGTTCTTGCATAGCTCTTTAATAGTCACACAGAAGAATTCTCAGAGTTTGAAATGTGCTTGTGATTGCTTTTACTGTGGTCCTGACAGTTAAATTATTTGCTTGTGTATAGCATTTATAAGGACCATAATATGACTGCCTGCGGTAGCTGAATAGCACATGTTAATACTAAAACAGGTTTATTTCGGGTTTCCTTACCACTTATGAGTGGTGGGGATAGAGAACTTTGGATAATGGAAATCTAAAACATGTAAGTATGAAACGTGTACCTGTTTGTTACAGTGCAGCTTTTTCTTCTGTCTCTATTTTACTTCCATTACCTTTCCCTAACTGGACAATTATCTGAATTTTAAAGAAATTTGTGATTAAGCTAATTCAATATTTTGAGAATAAAATTAGTGTTCCCTGTCTTAAAACCATTCGCTTTAACTTGCATGTTAAAATTTAAGAAATGCAGCTTTAACATTGTATATTCAAATTAGGGGGAAATTATCTGTCTCTTGTTGGTTAATCCAGAAGCTCTGCTTTTCTCTCTTTTTTCTCCTTAGAATGTGAAAATGAAGTCAGATTTTCTAATAAAAATTAATTTTTCATTCTTTTATTTGTACTTTAATCTTACTATATTATTAACAGTAAGACTCCGCAATTTACTTTTAGGAGTATTTGGAGAGTACTTTCTGATTATTCATCCTGCTATTACATCCAGTTTATATAGACATAAAACCTGCTCTGTGCCCACTAGAACTTTCCAGGGGAGAAAAGCCAAACTGCAAAGCCTACATGTTTTTTAACACATGTATCTGCTACAGGACATGTCTCGGGGTTAAGTTAGAAAATAGCTTGGGTTAGGAAACTTTGAATTTACTAAGTATAATTCATCTCTAATAGTAATTTAAATTACTAGCATGTAAATGTCTCTAAAGAGCACAAATGTTACAACATACTGAAAAAAGATTTGGACGTCCATGATGACGACAATGACTTGGATGACTAAGATGACAACAATGATGACTTGGACACGAACCGTGATGACTCAGATGTTGACTTGGATGTTGACCTGGCTGGTGACAACAGCTCAGATAACGATGCTGACTTGGATGATGGCAACAGCTCAGATAACCCTGTTGGCTTGGATGATGACAACAGCTCAGATAATGGTGTTGGCTTGGATGATGACAACAGCTCAGATAACACTGACAACTGGGATAATGATGATGTCGACTTCAACTTGGATGACTTTGAGTGGGATGACACCAACTTGGACAACGTTGCCTTGCACAACTTTGATTTGGATGTCAGTGAATGCTGGGCATTGTCCATTACCCAGGACTTTGTTTTGCCCCAGATATGAAGGGCAGTGGGACTAATTGCTCTACTCACTGTGTCATTACTCCAAAAAAAGCCTTGTGATAAAATGTCCTTTCATTATAGAATATGTTCTCTTAAATCTGGTCAGAACTGGCCTGTAACCAGTGATTTACATTGCCATGGTATGGCACTGAAAGGTTTGGCCAAAGCCTTGTTGCCTTGTACAGGGTTCAACAAATGGATTGGCACTTAAGAAATTCTTAGCATGAATAGAGTTGTTGACTTAACAAATTCATTAAAGTATTTTGTCTGAAAACCCACAACCACATCCTAAAAGCCCCAGTGCTTTTTGCATCCTCCTTTTCTGTGTTTGTCACTCATGCTTTTTGTCTGCTAATGCTTGGCATGTATTTAATTTATCTCATTTGATGTGTCAGCCAGTAAAAGCATTAAAAATGTCTTGCATGCTACAGTAAATGTATTTTCCATTGTGCAGTGCTTTCATTATTTTTCCAAGTATTCTGTGACAAGAGACCACGGTAAGGCAAAATAGAAAAAAGAGTCTTCTTTTGAAATGTTTCAAGTAACTTGCACTTCTGTTTTCTGTAGGAATTTCATTTGGGGCATTCCTATACAGGTTTGCAAATGAAGATAATACAGGTTGCACGCCTGTATCATAGACTGCACAGATTGTAGGCAAGAGTAAATATTCTGGTCTGCAGGTGATATTCAACTGCTCCTAAGTAGTGGGAAACAAAAGCCAATGCTGCAGAAATTCAATCAGAGCTGCGGGCCCTCTACAAAATCCAAGGAATAAGACCATGATGATTGTGCCTGGTAAATGTAAATCCTGAGGTGCTGGAACACAGTATAGAGACACTTAATTTCTGATGCATTTGAATGTAAAAGTGAGTGTTTGAAGAGGAGCACACTGCACTGTTCCTGTTAAACAGCCAATTTAACAGGAGCAGTGTTTTGCATACTTGCTGCAAGCTGTGGGTAAGTGCTGTGGTTTCTTTGGGGAACAGAGGAACAGACTAGAAACTACTGCAAGAGACAACGAGTGAAATGAAAGTGTGTTTGCTTTTTCTGAGTGAAATCAGAGGCTGATATCTCTACCAGCTCTTTCTAAGTGCATCAAACATAGTTGCAATGTCTGTGTGGGAAAGAACTTGGGTTAGATCCAAGGATTTTGAGGCATTGCAAGTGGAGATAATTAGTTCATATATTATGATCAGTTTTGTTTAGATAAGTTCAGGAGTATCTTTCATTCTTATTTAACGCTGTCTGTAGCCTTTAGCACTTGTAATATTCTCATTACCACTTATGAGTGGGAGCCAACAAAAGACTGTTGCAAATGGATAAACACAAATTGAGAATATGTTAAAAGTCCATCACAGAAACATCCTTAGAGTTTTAAAAACATTTCTGAGAACAGTAAGAAAATATGAATAAATAACCTAAAATATTAAGGTATTTATTCTCTCCAGAAACAGTGGTCTCCCATTATACCAGGTACCTTTATGGCTAAGATTTTGTCTAGTTTTCCTGGTTGTCTTTTTTGGAGCTGTATAATAATGTGTAACTTCTCATATTGCCAAGATACTAAATACCTGAAATCCGTGCTTGGAAAATCTTTTTCTGAGTGGTGAATATTTACAGCAGATTAAATACGTGCATTAAGAAAGAGCTGGCCCCAGAGCAGGCTGTTGGCTAGGGAATTACCTGCGAGCATGGGAGAAGGACAGAACAAGGACCCAAAGCAATGGTTTTCACACTGCAGCCAGTTGTCACAGTCAACAGACTAATGAGTTTCTCTTGGCAAGTTCCCCACCATGTCTAATTAAAACTTTTCTGAGCAGTGGGTGTCATTGTCGATACAAATTCAAGGGGTTAGAAGTTCCCTCATGTGCATTTCCAAGTGACTGGCTGCTCTCTTCTTCTTTCAGGTCGTGCATGAAGCATCTGCTGGGCCGCTGACCCGCCAGACTGAGAGCACTGAATTTCCTCCTCCACCAGGCTGCTCAGAGTTCCTGCCTTTCCTGAGTGAGCTCTGTGCCTGCCTCTGCTCCCTTTTTGCCCATCCCCAGCACAGGTACCTCATTTCACATGCACTCTGGACATATAACTCCCAGCAATAGTGAATATACCCGTGTGAAGACATGGAATATTTTTCTTTCTCTGTGAAATAACTGAAATTTTGACATGCACAATGCCTTGTATGTGCACCTCACTGTTTAATCAAGGTGAAGTGCAGAAGTCCTGAGGAAATTCTGTAATTAAATACACAGAGTGCTGGGCATAGCAATTAGCAGTCATTATTTCTGTATGGTTAAAATATCAGACAAAGCTGTGTTTTGATTGCTTCTTAGCATTGATTCACCTGTTCTAGAGAACTGAAGTATTGTCTTTTGCCTGTATGTCGAATCTGTGCTGGAGGCATGGTTGGTAGCATTTGCAATCCTGCAGCACTTTCCTGGTTTTTTTTCTCCCAAGTGACAGACATAATCACATCAGAAAGCAGAAGTGGCAGTAAAAGTAGTGGTACCTCATTTTGACTCTAGATAGTCATGCTTTTAAGCTATGCCTACCAAGGAAAATTAGGTGAGATGAATGCTGAGCATTACTTGGCTGAGGTACAGGAGGTAGTAGCAAAAGCAAAAATATATCTTAGCCTAGATTTTTAAGATCACTTTATGAGAAATCTCTGGGTGGAGGTGTGGATGTACTGCTTGCCTGGCCTTGCCTGAGTAGTGCATTCTGTAGGGTGGTACCCAAACCTCAACTCTTCTACTCACACATGTTCCTTCTCTTATCTAATGAACAGCAAACAGGAGTTTATTTTGCTCTTCCCAGAACTCCTTCTGTTCAAACTCTTCTTCTTACTTACTGGCTTACCCAGAAACACCCTCCCATGGAGCCAGTGAGATCAATCTGAGTCAGTAGCCTTATGAACCAGATAACCCTGTATTTTTAGAGACAGCCCTAATGCCTGGCTGATGCTCCCATGTTTTGCTTAGGGGCATAAATTGATTACTGCTGAAATCAGAAAGGAAGATTGTCTTCTGAATCTCTGCCTGCTGCTCCAGGGAAACAGGCTGGACACAAGTTATTGGCAGACTGAATTTCTCTATTGCTGGATTCTAATTCTGATGTTAACGTAAAGTTTGTTCTGAGTGTAATTACAAATTGACAAGTACATATTTATTCTAATTGCATTTCATAAGACTACTTAATCTTCATAAAGACACTAAGTCTGCACAATGTCTCCATGTCACAAGCAGTGACTCATCAAAAGGAGGAAAATACAGAACTTTACGTCTTTATGGTGCTCTGTGAAGACCTAAATGGGTCTAACAAGATATTGGATCTTTAATTTCAGAATCAGTCTCCTTTGCAGGACACTTTCAGAACCTACTATTTCATTCTGGTATTAGATGTGGAAATAAGTTATAATATGTATTTATAAGAATATCTGGAAACCTTTTGTTTGTGATTTGATAGCTGAAGATCAGGGGTATTCCCAGCAGTCCTACAGTACTTATTTTCTGTTCCTACAACTAAATTACTCTGGAGAGAAGAGGATATGTGCATAAGGGGAAAGAATAAAGGAGTCAGTGCAGTTAATAAAGCAGGATTTATAACAAATCAGTTTGACAATTTCATTATGTTTCCTCTCACTAAGATGATGTAACAGAGAAACGTCAGGCAGATTAAAATGATCTTCCTACGTCCATTGATCACTGATGTACTTACTTATTGCTCAACTCTAACAGGAATGCTTTTGGAAACATATTCCAGATCCTTGGAGAGGAAATGTAGGTGGATATTTTGGATATTTTGTTACCATGCTGAAGATAATGGATGGTTGTTACAGAGGCAGGATGCAGGGCTAAGGCAGCATTCACTGAAGTTCTTAAGTACTTGCAGGATTCAGGATCCTGTTTGTGGGCTGTCTCTCACCTTGGGGAGTGGGATAGTGAATAGCAACATGAAAGCTGAAAAAAGTGCCAAACAGCGGTTCCAAACAAGCTGGAACCTGGTTCTTCTGGGCCTGATTCTTACTTTTGCCAAGTTACTGCTGATGTTTTCATCTTTCTAGAACTGATGTATAAGAATATTCTTATAGATACCCTGCTAGCACCCTGAGCAGGAGCTGGGAAGGTGCCTACCACCTTGGGGAGTCAGAACTAATACACCCCTTATAGCAAAGTGTATGGGCACCTTAGATGGTGAACAAAGAAAACCACTTTATAATGAATTAATGCAGCAGTTTTGTCAAGACCTTAACCCACAAACTGGTTTTTTTTCCCCAACTAGAATGATGACAACAAATATGCATTTCAAGAGGGACACTCTTCAAAACAGGCTGATTGTCTCTTGGATGGAGTGGGTGTCTCTTACAAAGACTGAAGGACACTGCTGCCTGGCCAAAATGTAAGTAGAGGCTTTAAATAAAAGATGTTGTTTGGGCTGACTCGTGCTGGTTTGTATTTACCACAGAAAGCCTAAGAGTCATTCCCCTGGGACACTCCCCCTGCACTGGCAGAAGACAAGCCTCACTTTTGCAGAATTTATTTTGATAGAATCCTTTGGTCTTGGCACTATGCAAACTGCAACTTCAGAGCTTGCAGCAGCTGGAGTGCAGGCAGAGATGACCATTTAGCCATAACACAGTACTAAGATATGAAGGCAGAAGATTAAACTGGAATCAGAAATACAGGCTCTGCCACTCCACTAATCCCATGAATAGGACTAGCATAGGAATAACAGTGTTGTGTTAAATTACAGCATTTCTTCAAATCTGTAAGAGTGAAAAAATCTTAAGTATTCCTGTAGGGTGTTTTTGAAAAATACTAGATAAATACAGCAAATACAGGCCGTATGGCCTTTTCCAGAAATCCCTATCACAGCAGTTAATGATTAGAGTGTTATTTAATTGAGTTGCTAATATTAATTCATTAACCCTAATTTGTTTGTGGCTCCAAGTTAGCATACTGCAGTAAAAAAATACGATGGGATTTGTAAATTGAAATCCTGTTTAATGACTTAGTGTTTCTGAAATTAGAAAGATTGTTACTTGGAACCTGGGCTACTCACTGGCTTCACCAGGTTAATGATTCCTCTGAAATGAAATATGGAAGTTTTTCTTCAGAGTGTGTATTCAGCACTCATCTGTTCTGTGATCCAAATAATCTTCTACCCATCCATCCATCATCTGCAGCACTGAAAGGAAAGCTAAATGGCAGCCTTTAGCAGTGAACTGGATGAGATGGGATAGAAATGATATTCTCACTTCCATCTGACAAGCCATGTGATTGACACTGAAAAATTAGTTCTGAAGACTGAGCCAACACTGCATGAAGGGCCGGGGTGTTTGCAAGAGTTTTACAGAATTCCTTGTGGCAGTGAAACCTCGGGAGAGAAATCCCTGCGAGGTTTTGCAGGGGACCAGCTACATCTCTGGAAGAGAATATCAGAAACCCCTCCTAGCCCAGTTCCTGTGCACATGTCCTGACTTCTGTGAAGGATGTAGAGGAAATCATGGGTTTGGATTTAAGGGTATTTCGGGCAAGAGAACCAAGCATACACTTACATTTTTATCTGCTAGACATAAATAAATTCTATCACCATTTCAAGCAAAACAAAAGGAAGTGTGACATAGGTAGCTGTGATTTTTGTGTGCCATATTTTGAAAGATGAATGTGCTGCTTGGAGACAGGCCCGGGAGAAGATGCAGGAGGAGTATTTTGCTTCCTCTGTAAGTGATGCTGTTTTCCCTTTGCGTAGTTCCTTTAGAAAGTACCAATTAGAATGTCAGCACACGGGTTTGCTCTCTGAGCAAGGCAAATATAACACTTAACACTGGGGATTTAAGACCTTCATTCAGCTCCCTGTTGTGTATAATTTAGAATGCAGTCTCTAATGACATGATCATATTAGTTTTTCTTTTGCTCTCTTGCACACTCTATTTTATTTTTGTTTTTCTTCTCCCTCCCTCCACCTCACTGAGAGCACTGACAGCTTGGACGAGATGAGTCAGAGCTCTTCAGTAAACAGGGACTATTAAATTTCCCCTTCCTATGCTAAAAAAAGTCATATCACCTATGTCTAAATAGCCACCTCTTTGAAATTGTAGAAGTGGTTTTCAAGAGGATTTTAGCCCTGCTATAATAGACCAGTTGCTTGAAAATATTTAGAGCATAGAAAAAAAGACTGCCTGGACAGACTGATAGAAACAGTAGGAAAATGTTGAGTCATGCAGGCCATTAATTAGAAAAAAGAGAAAAAAGAGCAAGGGAGTATTGTTAAGACACAACTGCCATTTTATGAGTAGAAAAAATCAGACTAAAATTACTTTAAAACATAGTATTTGGAGTAAGTGATGGTGAAAAGAGATGGAGAGAAACACCTTTTCATGATCATAGGTGCTTTGATTTAAAACAGGATGAAAATATTTGTTTAGCTTAGTCTAAACACTTATATGACACATTTATCTTTTAAAATGCTACAGTCTCTTTGGCATTCTTTTACACTGGCATATGGAGTGATAAATGTGCCACAGTTTCTCAATTCTGCCCTTTACATTCTAATTAAAGGAGAAACAACCCACTTTTCTGACTGTTTTCCAGAAGGAGGAATGATGAAATTTATGCTAGTTTGTGAGTTAGAGCCTTCCCCCACTTTCCCTGCACAAGACCTTAGAGAACAGAATCTATTTCATAACTGCTGGAGGTAGGAATCTTTTAATGAGAGAATCTTGACATAAAAATATCACAGTTTATTTCTTATCCTGAGAGAGGGTAAACAATGAAAGATTTCCTATGTTCTCTAGTAATGGTGGTGTTTTGGATGAGCAAAGATCAGAATCTTTCTCTCAAGGGCTAATTTGACTTGTGGCTAGTCATTCTAATTGAAACAAAATTAACGTTCCAGTATTGTTCCAGATTTTTATGTGGAAAAAAGTATTTAACATTCTCTAAGGAAGTTCTTTACATATCACTGCAGTTTATCACTCCCTCACAGAATCAGAGGGAGGAAAGGACCCCTGAGTGCTGCTGTTACAATGCTTTTGCTGCCTGGTAATTGTAATTAATGAGACTAAACGCCCATAGGCTGTCCTCTGGGTGTTGCTTCTATTTGAAGGAGCTTTGTTCTTGTCCAGATAAAGCAGAATGTTCAGAAGCCAAAAGCAGGGCTAAACAAAATAGTGCCAGAACCAAAAAACAGCTCAAGCAGCTCTAGCAAGGCCCAGGAACTCCTGCCTGATGGAAGTGGCCCTCTCACTAGGGAAAGGCACAGGGGATTTCAACCCAAACTGCATTTGGGGCATTTTGCACAACTGAAAGAGAATATGAGAATGTTCAAGTGAAACACACAAAAAATATCATTGAAGATAAATGCCTGTAGTGACCATCTAGGCAAAGGCCAGTGGGAACAGAATTTTTGCAGAGTGAGCCATCAGAGGAGCTTCAGAGGCTGGAAAGGTCCTCTGGAGATCACCTAGACTGAGTTCCACACAGCAAGGTTGCTCCTGTTCCTGGATGAGCGTGATGAGTTCCTGGAGGGGTGTGAGGCCAAGGGCAGAGCTCCATCCCTCTGGGCACTGCTGAGTGCTCCAGTGCTGCTGGACAAATTTCTGTTCATGGCTAGCAGGAAGGGCCCAAGCTCGAAGCTGTGCCTGCTGCCCCTGATCTTGCTGCCTTTCAGATTTGGGGCAGTTGTGTTTTGAGCTGCCCTGCAGACAGTCGTAGGCTTGTGACAGATGCCACTGGCCCCTCCTATTTGCCAGATGAACCATTGTAGTTCACAGCCACCAACTGACACATCCTCTATTAAGGCATTTAATTAAAAACAAATGCATTTTTGCTCTGTCTTCCACAGCAAGTATTTCCTTTTGGTTTTGAATAGAACTGCTTCTCACTTACATTACAGGACTTTCCCAATTTTCCCATCTCTTACCACTGCTATTCCTGCTTGAGGAATCCCTGCTTTCTCAGTCCTTCCCACAAGAAAATTTCCCTGCACTCCTTACTGGTTTTTTTCCCCCTTCTGTTTATCATTTTCAATCCATCTGTGTTTCTTGAGGTGGGACAGTGGAAAGTCACAGTTCCCCCAAGCAGTCATTTGAAGAGTGTTAGTAAGTAGCAGAACATCTTCTAAGCTTCCAATTTCTTCTCAATCCTTTTCATGTTACTTTCTTACATTTTAAGTGTCTTTTCACGTTAATCCTGTGTTCTTAGAGAGCCGTCAGAATATCTGCCAAATATTGTCTGAGACATAACAGCCAATTTTAAAGCTGTAATTGGGTAAGCCAAGTAATTTTTCCTGACTATGCATTGCTTTGCACTTCTTGACATTGTGTCCTTAATTTCCTCCTCATCACTCAATTAGATCCTTGAAGCTTGCTTTAGATTTTAGTACACTGGAAAACTCAGTGGTTTCAAGCCTTTAAAAACTCAGTGATTTTCACCAGTTCAAAACTCAGTGGTTTTCACTCTTTCTTGCTGAACTTTTCTGCAAGTGTTAAACAGTACCAGTCCCACAAAGTATGCTTTCATTATTAATATTGCTTCTTTGTGAAAACTCTCCACTTCTTCCTAACCTTTTTTATTTATTTAAAGATTAGTCCATGCAAAGACTTTTCTTTTTGTTCTGAGAGAATTTATTTTCCTGAAGAGCCTTTGGTGAGATGTCAGAGGTTTGAAAAATCCCATTACAGTACACTTATGTAATTTTAGCAGATACAGTGACTGATTTCTTTTAAGAGCTCTAGAAGGTTTCACTTAGCTTTTCTGTGATGGCTGTATCTTCCCTTTTTTTAACTTACTAACATTTTTTCCAGTGAATTTTCTGCTCTCCTGAAGTTTGTCCCCTAATCTGGTTTTGGTGTTTGGTTGGTTGGTTTTTTGCCCACTTGCTGTTATGCCTAATAACATGGCTTAAATTATTTTAAGCAAGGATAGGATGCACAGAATGAGCTAAACAGTGGAAAAAGAAGAGCTGGCATTGTTTTTAAAGAGAAACAAATCAATAAATGAAGCTTCCAAAACAAGCATTGAAATTTTTATAGAAACTGATTAGACTGAAGGCAGCAGAAAGTGGTTTAGGTCTGGCTGATTCAATTCTCTGGATATGTCTATGCACAATCTTACAGAAGAGGTGCTGATTTTTCATAGCTGCATTTATTCTGTCTTTTGTAACTGCTCACTGCTGCTTCCATAGGCCTTTACAGTTGGAGCAGACATTGTTACATAATTGAGTTTGTCACTGTATATGGATGGGATTCTCACACAGGAGCTATGAAAGGGCCACTCACTGTGGAAAATTTTCTGAACTTTCTTCAAGAGAATTAAATTTCTGAGCTACACATCCCAAAGGTATGGGCTTGCCATTTCTTGGAGTGACACTTGTAATGCAGATTGACTGCTCCTGGAAATGTGAAAATGAAAATACTTGGGCTTAGTTGCTGTCTGGAGAAAAGACCCAAACCCCTGACTTTAGTGGTGACAAAAGTACCCACATAAAGAGGAAAACAGGAGCTACAGAAGGAAGGATGTTATTGCTATTTTTAACCTCTCCATTTTCCTTCTAAAACCTCAGTGATAAGGGCCGTATTTCCCATGGCAAACCCAGCATTTGCCTGATCATTCTCAGTCACAGCCCTACAAGGAGGGCAGTTTTTGCAAAGCACTGACTTCTATTTATGATTAATTACAGTTACCAAAACACTGCTGACCAATATGGAAAAATCCTACCATGGTGTTCAATTTCCTGCATAATCCCCAATTTTATTTTTCTCCAGATGCTTTAGATACTGTGCAGTACTAATATCTGCTTCAACAAGGGAATTGTGAGCAAGTTTAATAAATTGTGGATGTGAAATGCAAGAACTCACTCACTGGTAACTTCTACATGTAGGGACACTGCTGCTGTTCAGTGCAGCAGACACCTCCAGAGCTGCAAATCAGGACTGCACACTCCAGTCAAAAAACCCCTCTCCTCTCAGCGTGGTGGTTTTGCACAATCACAGCACCTATCTGCTTTCAATTGCAAGTGTATATTTTTTTTTACTAAAAGACAGATTCCTATCAATAGCCTATAACTTAGTAATCCCTGATAGTTTTGCCAGATCATAGAAGCCCAGACTGATTTGGGTTGGAAGGAACCTTAAAGTTCATCTTATTCCACCCCCTGCCGTGGGCAGGGGCACCTTCCGCTATCCCAGGCTGCTCCAAGCCCCGTCCAACCTGGCCTTGGACACTTCCGGGGATGGGGCAGCCACAGATTCTCTGGGCAACCTGTGCCAGGGCTTCACCACTCTCACATGGAAGAATTCCTTCCTAATTTCCAATCTGAACCCACTTTTTCTCACTTTGAAGCCATTCCCCCTTGGCCTGTCACCACATGCTCTCCTAAAAAGTCCCTCTCCATCTTTCTTGCAGGCTCCCTTCAGGCACTGGAAGGCCACAGTTGTGTCACCCCAAGGGTTCTCTTCTCCAGGCTGCACAATCCCAGCTCTCCCAGCCTTTCCTCCCAGCAGAGCTGCTCCATCCCTCTGCTCATCCTGGTGCCTCCTCTGGACTGGCTCCAGCAGCTCCATGTCCTCCCTGTGCTGGGCCCAGGGCTGGGGGCAGCTCTGCAGGTGGGGTCTCACCCGAGTGGGGCACAGGGGCACAATCCTCCCCCTCCCCTGCTGCCCACACTGGGGATCAGCCCAGGCCATGGGGATTTATGGGTTGAGACATGTCCAGCTCTCACCCACTGGCACCTCAAGTCCTTCTCCCTGGGTGCTCTGGAGCTGGTCATCCCCAGCCTGGGGATGATACAGCAGATGTAGCAGCAGAAGCTTGATTTATAAACAGGTGGTGTTTGTAATGCACAGTCTCTGCAGCTGAAAGGTCCCTAAATATTGTTTTCACTAGGCTTTGTTCTTACAAATCACTGTCTCTTCAAGTGGCATGCAGTGTGGGAAGGCAGCTAGCAAATCATGTGAATCAGAATGTGACTGCTGGCAAAATATTCCAAAAACAGTGAGTGTCACTGGAGCCCTATAGATTGAGGACTTCATCTGTGAGGTTTCTCAGCTTTTGCTGGAGAGCTAGGCTCTAGTCTTTAAGCTACTAAAAACCCAAAGTATAGTATTCATCTGTATTAAGAAAAGCTTACAGATGAAAACACTCTTAGCTAAGGCAGTCTTCATGGCAATAGGATACCTTTGGAAAAGAGGCAGGAGATATAAACTAATGAGTTGGTGCCTTATATGGGAACAGGGAGTGCTTTTAATTATAAGATGCAGCAAAACCTCTGGGTAACCTGCATTTCCCACGGGTTCAGGTGAGCATCCCTTTGTCCTACCTGCCAGACAATGGACACCTTCACTGCTTAGGTGGCCCAGACTCTGCATTGCTACCCTTGTATAGCCATTCATCTTCCAATTGTCTTAAAAGTCACATTCTGTTCCTTTCTTTGAATACCAGAATTGTCATTAGAGAATTTGATTTCACTTCCCGTGAAGACATGGGACTTGCTCCGGTTTTATCAATGGTGTAATCTAAAATTTTATCTTGGCTATCTCCCATAAATGGATACCCAATAATGTTAGGTAGGTGCAGTCTGTTCTTTTCAACAGATAACCTGAATAAAAAGACTCTTTTGGTGACTGCTTTGAGGGAAAACAGCAGCATGAAATAAAAAATTGAGGTCTGTGTTTGTCACAGACGTAGTGTCTGCCACCTTCTATATGTGGTAGTTGCTTTAAAGAAAGACAAAGCTTAAAAAGTTCCAAAGTGACTGTAGAGGTGAATTGTGGAGAATGTTTTGTCTTAAGCTGCAATATATCAATTTTAGTTCACCCAGGGGAAAAGAGAACATAGGATAGGTAAGTAGAAAGGTGGGAGCAGTGTGTCCTGCCCCCAGGGACACTTTGGATATAGCATCATCTTATTGATAAGCATCTGCTGCTTCTGTCCCTGAGAACAGCATGTCCTTGAGTTGTGGAGTTAGCCTGACCTAGAAATTTTCTATTATTTCCTTTGTTCCAACAGGCCTTATAACAGGATACATATAACCAGAACGTAAGATTTGAGTTTGGCTGTTTGTGAGGCTTTGATTTTATTGGGGGGTGGGCAAGGAAAGAGTTATTTGCTTTCAAGTGTAAAACAGAATCAGCAGTTTGTATGTTTTGCTTGTATTGCTTTTTCTTTCTTTTACACATAACTGGTGTTGAAACTTTTCCATTGACAAAGGTAAACAGAATTGATTTTTCTCTTCATGCATATTTATCTTCAGTAAAGCATTTAGACATTCTCTAATTTGTGTTAATAGTAAAAGTCTTCAGATGTATTCTATAAATCTCTTTGAAGGCTGGTGTATAACTTCCATTAGGAAAACCTAAGAGGAATATAAAGTAGATTTTTTTTAATATTTTTTAACTAAATGAATAAAGACATAGACATAGATGAGGCTATGTATGATTCAGAACCTGTCACTGAAGAAAACCAAAACTAATACAAAAGTCTATTGATTTGGGTTGAATGCCAATTCTCTCAAAGCAAAACTCCTGTTGATTAAAGTGGTTCCTCTGAAATAAAAGGGACATAAATATTGTGTGTTTTTACCTGTCTCCGTGCCCATCTGCCCACTCACACACTCCTGTCCTGTGGTTCCTCTTCCTGTTTCTCCTCTTGAGGAGGCACTGTCACTGTGCCCACCTGAACTCTGAATTTCCAGTCCAAATCCTTGTTTTACGGCAAACTTCCCATGCAGATGATGCCTTTCCCTGGCTCTGCACACAGCACTGGCAGGGGTTATCAGCAGGTGACAATCCTGCCCAGAGACCACAGAGCAGTGCAAACACAGCCAGCCCAAGAGCTGCAGGGAGCAGGGGCTCTGCCCTGTGTGCAGTCTCTTGTCACACATGTGCTCTTTTGCTTTTCTTTAACATGGCAGGTCTGTTGGTGATGGAAGGCACAGGGTCTGGATGTATCTCCTCAGCAAATCACAGAGCAATGACAGCCTTTGCCCTGTGAATTGGCTCTCATTATGGATCTTTAATCTGATAAATATTACCTTTCTGATCTTGCCATAATTTTTTTTTCTCTAAGGAATTGGATAATGTGAGGTTAAACATAAGTTTGTTTAAAGGAGCACTGAGTGAACACAGTTTGCTGCCTTTCCCTCTCTAACCATCTCCTGCAGGGCCAATCGTTAGGGCTGTGCTCAATAAGGACAGTTAAAGACTATTTCTGTTTTGTAACCAAAATCCAGACCAAATTCCAAGACTGAACTTGGGGATTCCCTCGTGAAACGAGCAGTGATGGTTCCATGATGCTTTCTTGCTAAGAACTGGATCTGTCTCTGAGTTTTGTTGTATCTTGCTATGTGACAGTGGGATCAAGAAACAGCTGAGAAGAAAGAATACAGCTGTCCTTTAAAAAAAATGAACAGCTGTATAAAACTGTCTTTGTTTAAGAATGTGTTGGCTTTTGAGATTTTTTCCTATATGTTTTTATTTACATCCTGGGCTTTTGTAAGCAGCTACTTATGGTTTTGCATCGTAACTAAATAATGTCATAGCTTCTCCTGATAGGATAATCTGTGTTATACAATTTAAATAATTATCAAAAAAAAGAGAAAGCACATGCACGTTCTGTCTCTAACAGGAAAATTTGGTGAAGAAAGCTTGTGTAGGATACTGATCTCACAAGCATGAATGGAGTGAGAAGGAAGAAACAAGACTGAGAAAGAGAATTATACAATCCAGTTTCTATAAAGAGATCATTGAATATTCCTGGTATGATAGGTCTAATTCATGCTGATTATTTAAGGCTTTGGGATGCAAATAGCCATAGGCAAGCCAACGGGTAGTATGTAAATACTTGGGAAGGAAAGATATGAAAGATATGGGTTTATCTCATTCATGCAAGCTTTTTAAGGATGTGGCAGTGTTGTCAAATAGTTGTTAAGTACTTAAATTTTATCTGAGTTTTGAATCCTCAGGCAAACCAGGCAATGTGTTCTCTCTCCCTCCTTGGGATTATTCCATATTTCTTATGCTGACCTCTGCAGAAATTCAGTGGAATAGAAATAAAAGTCAAATTGTCTTTCTCTTTCAAACTTCTTGACATCCATTTAGTCATCTTTTGAAATGATGAAAGGAAATGAAAATACCTACTATTTTTGTAAATCCCTTTCTGAGCACTGCTGGTTTTCAGTGACATTGTGCCAGAGCAGATGGAAAGGAGAGCCATTTCCCACAACAAAATATAGATTTCTGTTTAGAAAGTTTAAAAACAATTTTGAAAGCTACTTCTGTAGCATTTGATTTTAATGATCTAATACTTTATGGTAGGAGATTTCCATAGTTAAGGCATTTATGGTCATGGATCAGGTTATCAGAATTTTCCCGATCAATTACAAATGGAAATGCAATCGTTGACAATTTCTGAGAGAGGAAAGGAAATCTGGAGAAAGAAAGACTGTCTGGAACCCTGCAAGTCCATTGAATAATGACCTTGGAAAATTAATTTGTGCCTTAAACTTTGGTTTTCCATTTCTAAAGGGAAATACTGACTCCGTTATCGACCTCTTAATCATTGGATTGCAAGTCAGGAGCTGATTTTGTGTTTTGGGCCATGCCCAGTGTGGAAACTCGGTACCAGCTGAAGGCATTCCATACAAACAATCCATTTGAAAAGACCTGCTCACTCCCTGGGCAGTTTCTGTGCCAGGATTGGCAGGCAGTGTTTTTGCAGCTGTCTTTAGCAGCAAATACGTCAACACTGACCTGGAGACTCGTCTTTGCTATGTTTGAGCAATGGATTAAGGCTGTAAATGCTCTCTGGCTTGCAGTGGCAGGGAGAGCATTCCCAGATTGCATCCCTTTGGGGCTCGGGATCGCTCAGCCACACGCTGCAGGCACCCAGAAACATTCCAGAGGAGCTGTGCTGTTTGTCTCGGGGACATCTGTCCATAGAGCTTTGAAATCTGCTCCGTTGATTTGTGCTTTATGTGGGTTCATTTCTGACAGATCTTATTAGAATAAACTAAACTCAAAAGTATTTCTGCAACTATGACACCTCTTGCTCTTGCCTTGTTTTCAGGTTTTTCCATAAGTGTAGCTTTGCCCTGTCCTGCACAATAAATATTCTGATATTACCCACGTTGGGCTGTTTTAAACCCTGGAATTACCAAGTCACTTGTCTTTCACTAATTTTTGTCGTGTGAAACATTTTTCTCAAACTATGTATCTTTTGCTTATCAGGTATTTGGGGTTTTTTACTGAAATATGGGGAAATATTTATGTTTTACAGAGACACTCTGAAATTACCTGAGGGACTGAAAGGAACAGCTTTAATGTACTTAGTCAAATGTGTATTTGTTTCTAACATTGTCAGTGGTCTGTATGAGGAACTGCTGGAAACAGAAGATATGAGATACTTAGGATAATCACTCTGAAATGCTTAGCCTGTGGTTTTCATTTTATTTTAGGTGCTTGGACAACCGGTAGGATCAATCTATAGCTAATAAAACTTATGAGTTACATTGTTACAGAAAATTTCCTTACAATTCACTTTTATTTTTTTTTATTATTTTAATCTCCCACTTTGAGTGCAGCAAGAATCCCAGTAAAAGGATGATTACAAACCTTTTTATTTTCTACTCCGAGTATGAAGTGCAACACTTCCCTGTTTCCTTCCCCAGCATAAGCTCATAACAGCATTGCCAGCCCCCAGTTTTAAGTGTGCTGTGAGTGGTGGGAGTGTAGACAGGGGATGAGACAGAAAATAACCTGTGTGTGACAGAGGTTATTCAGACTATTTAATACAGACAGCAGAGAGTGTTTAAATAGATCTTATTGCCTTCCCGACTGAACTATTGAAAATAGAACAGAACAATGAGGGATGTATTTGATGACAGAAGGGTTTGGAGAATAAACCTTAATTGCCAGTAATACAAAAAATGGAATCTATAGCCTAATTTTGTAGCACTGACAGCAATGTTTGAAGATTATTCTACATCTTACCCAAACTCTACTCCTATCATTGTTTAGAGTTCCCTGCAGTGATAAAGTTCTTTTCCTCTCCCAGCACTGATATGGTGGCATCACCTTTGTCTTTTTAGAGACTTTCTGCTGCAATGTAATCTGACCTGGGGAAGAACCCCGGGCTGATGGGGTGACAACCACTGTGAAAAACTGGATGAGTGTGGTAGCACTCAACTGAAGTAGTTTCATACCTGACTATTGCAATCAAATACGTGAATAGCTTTTGGCCATAACTTATTCTTGTGTTTCACCTTGCCAGCTACCAAGGTACCAACATGTTAATGGTTATTCTTCCTCATTTCACTGTCTAAACTCCAGACATTTCAGTGCTTTTCCCTGAGCAAAAGGGCACCTGTACAACATGTTCTGTACTGCTGTTAAGTGACTGTTACCCATCAGGAGCCTTTCATGACTCAGTTTTTCCAATTCCATTCAGAATGATATTCTGCTAGGTCATCTTTTGCTGATGAATGTGAGAAATGTTCAAAATAATAAATGGAAACTGCGATTCTTAAAGTGCAATTCTAGGCTGACTGAGACATACAGTGAATGGCAATAAGCAGTGGTCCCAGAATGTCCCTCCAAGGAAAATCAGAGCAGCAGCAGTGGGCTTTTAGCTTAGTGCAACATTTACTGAAGTCAAACTGCCTCTGGCTCAGAGAAAATGAAAGTGCCATTATTGGCCTTCGAGAGGATGCTGGAACAGTATGTGTGCTGTTCCTTTTGAGAGTATGTGCTTCCCATCTGACACACGCATGAAGAACTCAGAGCAAATACTCAGATATCTTAATTATCTCCCTGCCTTTATTATGCTGTGCTTGGGTTTCATCCTGGGAAGCCATACATGAAAAACTTGCAGGATCAGCCAGACAGAATGTCTATTTTTCCTTCCCAGAAACAAAATAGTAATCACTTGTAAAACAGGGGTCAGCCCAAAGCGTGGTTCTGGTGTGGTTGCCTTTGATAATACTGATAACTGTGCAGCATTAATTTGTAGTGCACACAGCTTTTATTTATAGTTAGCAAATATGTGCACCCTCGAGCTTCATCTAACCTTTGAGGAATAGCTTAAAATTAGAAGTCACTTGTAGAGAGCTCATCTGCTAAAAAGCAAAAAGCTCAACTGCTTTTGGGTTTGCTGTCCTTTCTCTGCAGGCAGTGAGATGCCAGCTTCTTACGTTAGCAGCACAAATCCCATTTGCATTAATAATGCCATACTCCAAGTAGTGAGGTAAAAGATGCAATTAAATTTCCCTCAATAGACACAGAGCAGGTTGTAATGTGCTAAAAAGTAAATCTGGCCAACCAGGTGCTGAAGTAGAGAGGGGATTTCTAGCAAAATCAGGCTCTGCTTGTGATATTCAATGTCTGATTTAGAAGATCTTTTCTGTAGAATAGTAGGCAAAACTATTTCTTCATATATTTAATCCTACCTGACATATGTTGTCTGAGAAGTGTCCTACATAAGTAACAAGAAAGACAATATTGAAGTAAGGATTGACTAACAGTCTTTCTTTAGCAACCCTTAAATGACTCCTGATGCTCTGAGCCTTCCTCCATCTAGGTTTGTACTTTAGCTGCTGTCACAGAATCTTTCAAGGCAAAAATACCTCAAATCAAACCCAACAAACAAAAAAAACCCCCTCTACTCTAGAAAGGATGTTTTTTGCCTGATTAACAGTAAACTTATTTTTTATCAGTATAGTTAAAAAAATTGTAACAGAACTTTAATGTGAACTAACTACTGCACTAGATGTGCTAATCTTTGACTCTCAATAATAAAAGTGCTATGGCATTTCATTGATAAGATGCAAAGTTTTGAAGATTTCATTAATGACCTCAAGAAGTCACAAGTTAATTTTAGGGAAGAATAGAATAGAAAATAGAAAATAGGAAATAGGAAATAGGAAATAGGAAATAGAATAGAATAGAATAGAATAGAATAGAATAGAATAGAATAGAATAGAATAGAATAGAATAGAATAACGTGATGTTTGTATTTTACAGGTTTCTTTTGTTGTCACTCCTAAAATTAGTCAGGGGATTTTATTTCATTTTGATGTTACTCTAGTTTATCTTACTTGTAGGTAAATGGAGTAAAATGTGTGTCTTAGCTAGGAAATGAACTTCTCAGACTCTGGAGAAAAACTGTATCTGTTGACATCTGATACCCCCTTGAATTTTATGCCACTGTTTAGGCTGGATGTAGACTGAAACTTGAAAATGCAATACCCCCAAAGTTAGACTGTAACAGATCTCTAATGGTCACATGGTACAGCAGAATTCCATTCCTTTCGTGTCATTAAATCCAAAGATTCTACTTGACCAAACAATATTTCCCTTTATGTATTTCTGGTACTCCTTCATCTGTTTTGGGCATACCAGAACAACCTTCCTTGGTATTGTTTAACTTGCTGTCTCTTCTTCAAAGTCAGGAAGTTTGCAGAGGTGGTGCTGAAGCTGCAAGTGAGCTAAGAAAGGATCAGGAATATTCTGCAAGAGCACTGCCTGGCCAGATTTGTGTTCACCTAGAGCCATACTGAGCCCTGGCAGGGGGAATACCAAGCTTCCAGCTCTGGGCATTGATCCTTGTTCTTCTCTTCTTTCAAAGTTCCTGTGCATTTCATTCCCTGCATTTAATGATAAAGATATAAACCAAGCTTTATGTGTTGTTTTGTGTACAAAACTTCTGTGCTGATAATTAAGCAGCCTTTTAATTTGCAGTGAATGGTTTGTCTACCAGAAAAAGCAAGGAAGACTTGTTTTGTTAATGACATTGTCTCACTGTTGGGGTTTTGTTGCTGTTTTGTTCTATCATTCTTCTTAATAGGCATCCAGGGAACTGAAAGTAAGTTTTTCCTGGTGTGCAGGGAGTATTTGGGATAGAATCCACCGAAGGCTTTGCATTTTAATCCGTCTTAAGTTTGCAGAAGAGACCAAAGAATTTTCTGAGGTTCCATAATCTTCTCTATTGCTGCATATTTTGCTGTACCATTTACATGTAGAGCATTTTCAGACCATCTGGAGCAAATCTGTGTGCAAAAGAAAAATGGAAAAAAACCTCCACATTCTTTATGGAAATCTATTCCGTGAGCCCCTCCCCTCAGTGAGGCAGGTTTTCACCCTGTTTTTCTCAGGATGGATGGAACACTGCTGCTTATGTAACAAAGCAATGAGTTTTCCTTTTAGAATGAAAAGTAGGGTAGCTAAGCAACAAAAATCGTCCTTGCCCTGAACACAAATTGCTTTCTGATCGTTAGGATGCTAACACCAATACTTTCAAGAATTAAACATTGAAGATTTCGGTGTGAGCAAGAAGCTTTCAGCCTTCTCATTCTCATTATGTTGTTTCAGTAATGCTTAAAATGTCTTTAAAATCATTTTTGTGTAGGGAGAAGTTATGGTCCAGCTCTTTACTCTAACCCACACAGCTTCCAATACAAAATGCTGTTGTCTTCACCAGGATCCTGTCTTGCTGTGTTTATCTGCATGTGTAAATCAGAACACAGGATAAAGGCACTTCACTTGGCTTAAGTAGAATTTTTTTTCCATTAATTCAGATTTGTTGATACCATACTGGTGCTAGTCCTTAAAAACGTAACGTGAAGTTTTACCCCAGGGTTTGCTGACGCCTCAGCTGAACTCTCAGCTGCTTGGCCTGGGGATCACCTCTGTCCCTTCATCCAGTGGCCCTGGAGGACGTGTGCTGACCTTCCTGCCTGGAGCAGCCGCTGCTGAGGTGGATCCGGTGTTTGTGACCAAATCAGTCCCTCGATGGGAAAGTGAAGAGCGTTTGAGCGGTGGCTTTGCTGAGGTGTGACCGTGCAGGCTTTGTGCCTGCCTGCCAGGCCTGCAGAGTGCTGGCAGCAGTGCTTTGCTGCTTGGCATGTTGTATTCAGGCTCCAGGAGCTACCAGGAAAAGTGTTCTGTACGGTATTAACAAAGGCGTGGCTCTTGTGAGGAACACAGAAGAGGAAGGAAACATTCCCATTCCCATCCCGGGCCCCCAGAGCTCCCACAGCCCCAGGCATTGCGTGGCACTGCTGGAGTTCAGTGCTGTCCTCCCTTCCCTCTGTGCAGTGAGGGGTGCCTGAGCCTGCACCCAGGAGCTGAGTGTGGGCCTAGCACCAAGCCCCACTCCACATCATCCCCAGGCAGAGCCTTTTAATAAGCCAAGGGCTCTCATAAAACTTCGTGTGATTATCCACACAGAGAACACAGGACAGGGCAAGCCTTGGTTGGAAATACCACCTTGGGACACATGAGCATAGTAACACTTCCTTACATAGCAATGGATGCTGTATATGATAAAGGAGTTCAGCTTAAAGACATCATTAAAAAGAAAAAGAGAATTATATGGTCAAATTTTGAACTACAGCTTTTTTAAGGACCACAAATGGAAAAGGGACTTTATAAATTGTGGAGGGTGACAATTTTTCAGACTTATTTCAGTGCAGACTTTTCAGGTTAATTTTTAAGTTATTTCAATTTATGTTCATGTAAACAGTTGCAAGGCTTAAATAGGAAAGAGGACTGGTATGGTTGGGGAAGGCAAGAGCAGGAATGGGAAGTCAACAAAGCCATAAGGAATTTTGGCATAGCCCTTGGTTCCTCTGGGGAGTAGGAGCATGGATACAAAGTGTGGCAATGAGCTGGTTCCTTCCCTTCAGGACACACTGTCAGATGGGGGCTGTCTGCCTGGGCCACACACAGAAATTTAGTGTTGTAAATTCAGTTGTACACTGATATTGAAAGCATCGGGTAGGGAAGCTGTATTTTGATATGAAGTGAAGGTTGTCAAATTGGAATTGATTCCAAGACACTGGAAATCAGCACTGAAGAAACTAAACAACATCAGGAATTCAAGAGAGGATGACCAAAAAACCCTAAACAAAATGAGAGGAGGTGCCTAGCAAAGACTGGTCTGGCAAGTGGCCAAAGAGAAATATCTGAAATAAAACCCTGCGTAGAGCAACTGGAGGCAGAGGTACCCATCAGTGTGGAACCAGAGTTAACCACAATTCCCAGTATCTGGGGACTGGGGCAGAGAAGCTGAAGAACAAATGACAGATGAGGAAGATCCTAAATACAAAGAGTGGGAGAAGGTCTATTGCAGTAACACAACTGAGAGGTGAGCCCTGTGTGTGAACCCAAGGGACAGTGTTTTGGGGTTTTTATCCATGCATGCTTGGGCAGAACTAAAATCACATCAAATTTGGAGTAAAGAAAGAGGATTTGAAGAAAAAGTTATCCAGAGGATGAGATCCTGACCAAACTGTGCCATTTGCTCTTGACAGAGGGAGGGAATGAGGGTGACTTTAGAGCAGCCAAAAACCCCATGTCTGGGACACTGGGAGCAGAGGCTGGGAGCAGGATGATGGACAATGGAAGGTGAGCTGAGTGCAGAGGAGAGAAATTGCTGAATCCAATAGGTGGGGGATTTATATCTCCCTTCTACGGATGTTCTGTTTCAATTTGTGCTTTTTATATGTCACGTGACACATGTGGGTCTGTTCCTAACCAAAGCACTTTCACTGTATCCTTCTACCTGATGAGAACTGCAGAATCTCACCGTGAGATGACAACTCACAGTCTTGGGAGAAATAATAAGAAATGGGATTTGACTTCTCAGGATGGAAGCAAATAGTTACATCTGACTGCATTACTGTCAATACTCCATCGACTTTTCAGTGCTCTGTGTTTGGAAATTGACATCTCTATCAGTTTTGAACGAGTCCATGCAAAACCATTAGAGGTTATTAAAGTGCAGTTTCCCAAACTACCAGGAAGATGGCAAAATAAAAATCCAGAGCATGATCATGCTTCAACCTCTTGGTGCCTCAGCGAAATGGGTTCCAGTTTCTCCTCCCAGGGATCCTGAATTCCTTAATTAGTAGTTTAAGTGCTGAGTGGTTTGGTTAGGCTTGTTATGGAATTATAGAAGTATGAATTTCGCTTTAATATTGCCCCTAGAACTTTACTTTTTTTCTAATTTTTTCTTACCATCCTCTCACTATACTCTGGCTGCACTGCACTGATTTCCCCAGTGAAGCTCAGTTTTCCTGTGTTGTGCTACTGAAGAGCTACTCAAGATCTCTTGCTTTGCTTTTCATTAAGAAATTGATTGTTTTACTGAGACTAACAGAAAAACATTCTTTTCGTAGCTTAAAATAAATCCATACTACCCAAGTTTAAGCAAAAAGCACTTTTATTTGTTGTTTCCTTATGGCAAACCTTCCATATTTCTTTCCCATTTCACATATTCGTTGTGTAGAGATGCGAGGGAAGGACAGATGAGAACCTTCATCACAGCTCTCAAGAATTTTCCCTTTCCCTCTCAGAAATGAAGTATTTCCGAGGGCTTTCACTTGCAGAGAGCTCATTCCTACATGCAGTTCATGTTCTCTGAGAGTAAACTGAATTACTTTCAAATGCAGCAGGTGATGCAGATATTGGAAGCTTTTGTGATTATGTTTCACAAGCTCTACAGGACCCTGAGCCTTTGTGGAGAACGGCTCCTGTGAGCTGTGTGGGGTGGGAGTATTCCCTGCCTTTGGGGATAAAGGACAAACAGATGATACTTCCAATTCCTCTGGAGTCACCCTGTGCTCCTCCCACTGTCTCTGAAGAAGGAAGGGACAGCACTGTGTTGATTTGTCAATGATTTCACATTCCCAAACTTCCCCAGGCCATTTTTAGTGTATAACTTTCCCTGTGCAGCTCCTTTGGCTCTGCCAGGCCCTGCTTTTGGACTCCCAGCTCCACACACCTTCACTGGGTTACACCAGCAGAGTGGGGATTTTTAGAGTATTTTCTCTTTCATTCACTTCTAAATTAACTTTACATGTTAGACACTTGCTGAGAGGAAAACTGTCACAAAATGGATGGGGAGTGAAACTGGTAGCTAGTGAATAGGATTTAATGGCAATGAAATATTTACAGAATTGATAGCTATACAGACTCCTGTGCACAGTCCTGGGGACAGGACTCAGCTCCTGGCTGGCCTGGACCCAGCAGAGTGCTTAAGGCACAGGAGGAGCTTCCCTGAGTAAGTGAGAATATGGATGTGTGTTTAAGTGCTTTGCTGGACTTCAGCCTCGCAAACACTATGGTTTCATTTAGATTCCTTTCTTAGTTTTTATTTTTGTGTAAGGATATGAATCTTCCCGGGTTCGTTGCCTTAGGTTATGACACCAGCAAGAGACAATATCAATCTGTAAATATTAATCAATATCTACAAATTGAAATGAAGGCTGGTTTTTTTTTATTTAATAAATATTTAATAACTGCCCTTAAGAACCACTAAATCTCTTCCATTTGTAATAAATGACTTACAAAAGTGAATTTACTTTTGGACTAAAGGGAACGAGTGTGGTCTGTTCTGTGATCAGTTTTATGGAGAAAAAAAATACATTTGAAAGCTTACCTGGGTCCCTTTCAACCACCTGAGCCCATAGATCTGCTTCAAGGGCAAATTATTTCTGGGAAGAGCTATTTTATTTAAATGGCTGCTTGCAAGACAAAAGGTGTGAGATGTGAGTAGAATATGTTTGTATCACCCACTCCTTCTCTGTCCATGCTTGGATGTCACTTTGAAATGGCATTTCTTTATTTAGTCCCTTTGGTGAAGAAGTAATTTGAAATACTGATTTGTACTAAGTCATTGTCTATCAAAGCCTAATTGGATCAAAATAATTACCTTTAGTAAAACTATCCTTTAATCAATAATTTATTTCAAATAATGACTAAAATATGAATTATTAATTTACACAATTAATTGAAATGCTGAAAATTTTAATTTTATTTTTAAAAAAGTGACACCACCACCAATGAACATCCTGAAAGAGTATGAAAATCAGTGTGTTATAAAAAAATCAGATACTCAAATAGTATAAGATCATGAGAGAGTTCACAGGACAACATTTGCAGTTATGAAACCTTGATGATAAAGAGAAATAAGAAATTAATATAAAATCCATTTAGTGAGACTAAAGATATGTATGGCAGCCTATTTCTGCTTTTCTCAGATAAACTCACAGGAAGTTTTCTTCCACTTGAAATGGGGCAAATCCCCCAGTGGAATCCATCCAGGATGGCTTTGCCTTAAAGACATCATTTGGTGCTTTGTGTTTGGTACTCAGGCAAGAATAAACCGTTTCAATTGTTCAAACCTCTGTGGGATGTTTATTTTTACCACATGATGAGGAGCAGGGGATGACATCCCAGCAATAATGCACCTGCTGACACTGGATGTGCATCACCTTTCCTGGCTGAATCCAGAAAGAATGCGGGGAAGAGGAGCCCGCCTGGCACTCTGGATTCCCAGGCAGTATCTCTGGCACCCCGTGTGTCTGATCTGCACACGCTGATAAGGGACACTCTGGGCCATTTTTTGCGTCAGGTGGTTTGGGGTTTTGGTTCTTGGGTTTGTGGGGTTTCAGAGGGAGTTTGAAACTTAGGGGACCTTTTCTTTTTTTAATGATTAAATGTGTTCAAATATCTTTTTTCCCGCCTTACATACATCCATGTTACTGGGTCCTAATTTTGCATATTCCTAATATTGAACAATCTGTGTGTCAGTAACTCCCCTGGGTTTTTCTCCCCTGATAGTAATTATAATGACAAAACTTTCAAACTATTTTAAATCTAGACTTAATTCTACAAGTTTTCAGTGGAGCAAAGCCTTCTTTAATCACTTAGGTCCTGGATTATACTTGCTTTAGACCACTTATGTTAAAATGAGTGCATTTAATAAGGCAGCCATATTAGATTTCCAACAAGGGAGCCATAAAAAGAGGGTGAAATAATAATGCAACTTGGACCAGAATTTCTGCAAGGGCTGTTCTAAGAAGCTGTGAAAAGATAGGATTAAGCCCTTTGGGGATAAACTGATGGCTGGTGGGAAGAGTGACTGCTGAGGTCACAATGCTCTATGCTTTGATGGCCAGAATGATGATGGGTGTACCAGGTTTATCAAAAAGGAGGCAGGTTGTACAGAAGTTGGATGTGTTACATTAGAGACCTGAGATCTTTGATGGGTGATGATTTATTTATTTATTGTACCCATTTCTGACTACCCTGAATTGAAGGATGCTCTTAGATAAACTTCAGTACTGAAGCTCATTTTGAATCAAAGCTCAAAACAAAAAAGCTGTAAGAACATAAGGACTCAATGTCAGCCTGAACAGTTTCTTGTGTCTAAAATGAATGCCTGATTTGCTAAATTCAGTCTGCATTCTCTACACTTGCCTCTTACAGTAGCAGAGTTGAAAAATAGTGATAAAATTTTTAAAGATATCTGCCTTTGTCTCACTTGTTTTGGCAGCAGAGAAAGGATGGGACTGTAGAGAGTGTGCAGGTTCACTCAGCTGTGATTACAAAACTTCCAATTTATATTACTAAAGCTTAAAATAAATTGGTTTAAATCATCCTTAGGTAAGTGAATGAAGCAAAATACCTGTAGGATAGAGCTGCCTTTAAGCCTTGAGCATGGACTGCTTTCATTATACATGAAGCAAAATTGTCAGGACTATTTTTTTGATTGGGAGAATCATTTCTGCAGCCATAAAATATTGAAAATGGAGATGTGATAGAAGTTAACAGGATAGTTATTGAAAAGGTGGTTTCTAATGTTTCAATACTTATTTACTTCTTTCTTATGAAAAGAAAAATTGAAATAAAAAGCTCTGAAAAGCCAGAATGTACTTGGCATGAAAGAACACAAGAACTTAAAATAAGTAAAACAATGCTTTTTAAAAGATCAAATGATAATATAAAAACGAACTGCAAAGTATTTAATGATATTAGAAACCTCCTTTTATTTGAAAACCATGTCTATGAACTTTTTCCCACAAGGATTGCATACCAAAAGTGAATGCTACCTTAAAAGATCTAACCTTAATTGAAATCACAATGCCTCATTTTCAATGACTTTTCATTTGGCATGAGATACATCCAACAGAAATAATAACAGCATTTAGTTATTTTGGACCTGTCCTGGAAGGCAGTGACATGAGTGACTGAGCAAAATCTTTAAAGAGTTTTTTTCTTTAAGGTTGCAGTTATGAGTCTCATCCAGGCACCTACACCTTGAGCCACCCTTAGGCATTTGGAATAGCTGGAGCTTGGAATGCAGGCTCAGAGCTGGCTGTCTGGGTCATCTGATGGACAAATGTTGTCCTGCCTTCAAATGCAGTCACTGGGAAGCTGCTGTGAAGTGTCTGTCTGTGGTTCAGTGAGGGCATTTCTTCATCCTCTGCTCTGCTCCAGCCTCTCCTGGCTGCACACACAGGTGAGGGACACCAGCAGTGACTCCCTGTGCTGCACGGCAGCTCAGAATTATCACCCCCTGTCTGGGTGAAATCTTCTTCTAGCCCTGACCTCCCCCAGAACTGAAGTGTGGGGGCAAAAAAGGGCCCTGCCAGATTCTGGCCTGCTGGGAAGGTTGGTGGGGAGAGGTTTCCCCTTCTCATCCATCTGCCTGAGATTTCCATGGCTTTTAATCCAATGGATGGGGGTTTAAAACAGTCTGGCAGCTGCATTTTCTATGGAAGTCCTTTCCATAGGGTGCATTTTTCCTGCTGTGCAATGCACTTTAGGGCTCTCACCTCTCTCATTGTTTACTAATTGTGCCTGTGCATTATTTACATACAAGTGTCTGTGCAAACCCACTGTCTTCTAAAGGGGATTTAACTTCTGAAGGATTTCCCACCTAAAAGCTGATGTGAAATGCCATAACCGTGCCTGAAAATGAAAGACATGGAATATAGATTTTATAGCATTTTTTACAGTGTAGCTCCTGTGGCTTTTCAGAGACAAAACAGAGCAGGCCCTGACTCTGCAGCTGAGGATTCAGACACTGAGCACTCAGCCAGGGAGGAAAGTATCCCTCTCCCTGCATCACTGGAGCAGGCACACTTTAAGTGTGTTACAGCTTTCATCTCTTCTGTTCCTTTATCTCAGCCAGTGACTCATACTGCAGTGCAACCAGAGGCATCCCATTTGCATCACCTATCAGCTTATTATTTAGGGCAAAGCAATTGTTGTTGGCATCTTAAAATACCCCACTGAGTCCTTCAGACTTCGTTCATGAAATATTTGAATTTTCCTTTGAACCAAATCTCTTCAGCTTAAATCAGCTTAACGTGTCCATGAAATCCCCCTGGCTCTCTTATTCATGTTATTTCTAATAATATATTTTTTTGTTCTGCTGGTTTTGTAACAGCTGGCAGGGTGTGTGTTTGCAACCTCAAATCATGTCTGGAGGAGCATGTCTACAACATCACAAGATGAAGATAAAGAGCACTGGAACCTTGCAGAACTTTCCAGCCTGCCTTCAGATCGAGATTTGCTAATGGAATATATTGCCAGAAGTACAAAATGTTTTCAGCAGGACTGGTAGGTTGAGAGCAGACACTGGGGTATTTGCACCAAGTGTAATAGTGAATTTCCTGTGGAAACTACTAAGTGCCTTTTTCCCCCCTCTTGATTTCTGTGTAAAAATCATTCTTTAAACTGAAGTTGAGCTTACTTTGTTTCTATTTTTCCTGGTCGTTGGATGTCTAAAAACTGTTTTTCTTACAAAATACGTATTTTCCAAGTGACTTACCCTTGTTTTTGACAAGATTACTGTGGTTATCCCCAGTCTGCCTGATGAGTTTTGTTATGCTAGTATCCGCAGGCTATAATTAAAAGGATTTCAGAACTAATCATTTTTCCAGACATTTTGCTTTCTTAATGATAACACAAAACAGGAGAGCAAGGCCAGCACACGGCAGCAAGAAAGCAGCAGAGCAGACACAGCAGCAGATCTGTGGTGTGTCCATACAATTCATATTGTCCAACACATTTCTGCAGCATTTCAGAAATGTTCTGCTTTCAGATGTGTTCACTCATCAGTGCCCAGTGAAGTTCAGTCCGTGTCTGCATTTTGCAGGGATTGCCTTTCAGGGTGTGCAGCTTCATTACAGGAAGATTCTGCTGCAACACTCAGGATTTTTTTTTGCTTTTCACCTGCCTCTAACACCCTGTGACTGGCCCAGCAATATTCTGTGAATCTGCGTGTTTCTACCAAGGATGTTGGATTTCATGATCTCTTAAATTCTCTTTAATACATATGGAAACATTGCCACAGGACCCACTCAAGCTTTCATATTAATGAAGCAAATTGGAGCAGGTTTTAATGTGTGTCTTCCCTAAGTTATGCTGTGTGCCTGGAGAAACCTGGGAAGACTTCAGTTTAAATGCAGTAAAGTAACTTGTTTAATGTGTCAGTGACAATTAAGTGGTCAGAAAAAATCAGGCAAAGCTTCTAACAAAATATTCTGCTTTTT
>VZRJ01007584.1:566035-579987 GCA_013397565.1 Ptilonorhynchus violaceus | reverse complement strand
TTTTTTTTTTTTTTTGTTAAATGTCCTGGCTTGTGAATGAAGGGCAGAAAGGGAAGTGTTACAGAGCTGCAGGGGCTTTTTTCTATGTATTGCCTTCCCACTCCCATTTACTTTGAAAAATTAACTTGAAGCCAGGTAAAATGATGATTTAAATGGAAGTTTCCATTAAATCCTAGAAATATTTCTTCTGTTTTAGGCATGAAATTACTGTGAAAGTGTAGTGAAAGTGAGGCAGGGTTTCTTAGAGTCATTCTGTCTTGAAGGACCAAAGTGTTTCTGCTGTTTCACTTAGTCTAGCTACTGTAATTAAAAAAATATAATTAATCTCATAATTTTAAAAAGTCAACCATTTTATACTTTATAATTTTAATTTTCTCCATTCCTCTGTTTATACTGTTGTCTGCCTGTAGAAATAAACTAGAAACTGCAATAGCAGAACAGAGAGTTAAAATATAGAGTCTGCTGATTTCTATCCTATCTGTCATTAATTCTCTGTTTTGGAGGATTTTTTTATCTTTCAATGTGCATTTTGGGTACAGTTTTTATTAGAAATTCACTGAAAGAAAGGGTAGTTGTAAATAAATCAGTTTTGCCTTAACTGCCAGCAAGCTTCTGCATGAAAAGCTTTTTGTTTGGGTGTTTGTGGGTTTTGTTTTTCCCCCAGCCCCTTGTGTGAGCAGATAACCTGGGGAAACCAATTACTGAGGGCCACTTTGAGATGCTGTAAAACTGTAAAATCAATTGCAAGAATTACTTTTAATTACCCTTAATGTACTTGTTGTTAATGTGTTTGTTTAAATTTCCCAGGTTTTTTTGAAATGTTGACTTTGTACCATCAGTTTGATAATAACTTTTAGCTGCACTCCCATTTTATTATCACACCTCACCCAAGAGTCCCTGGTTTGACATTATTTTGGCTTTCTGGGCCATTTTCTCTGTGCCAGGAATACAGAGCTGTGATCAGACAAATGAGGGTGGTTGTGAGTGGCACCTGGTGAAGGTAGTCTGGAAACCAAATCCATGGGGAATAACTCACAATTGGAGCTGGGCACTCAGCTGCCTGCCAATTTGTTCCTTTCCTCATTCATGAATTGTAATGAAAAGACTGAAGCTTGCTTTTCTGTTTCTGAAATATAAGTATTTAAACACCAACAGCAAAATATCAGTATCATCCTCCTGCTTCTGTGTTTGGGAAAATAAACAAAAAAAGCCATTCTGATAACAGTGGTGTGAACAAACCCATATTTTTAACAAGCAGCAGCACAATGACTGAGCCATGTGGTTGGTAAGAATTCCAGTGGAGGTTTCTGACCTAGGCTTTATGTGGTTTACAAGGTAGCACAATTCATATCCCATTACAAATGATAGTCTAGTAATGTGTTTGTGGATATGCTGAGAGTATCATCTGTTTTGGCTATGATACGTTGGTTGCTTAGTAAACCAGAACTGCAATCTCAAGATTTATACAAAATAGATGCCTGAAAATCCAGGCATTAATGCTGTTACATTGAAGGCAGCATTTAATAGCTGTGGAAAGCTCAACCCAATGAACTCTATGAACCTGGAAAAGCTATGTCCATATATATCTTACCTTCATGATACAGATCTTATCCTCAGGATCCATAAATCCATCAGTAATGTTAGCAGGGGAAGTATCATGGCTGATCTGAGTAATGTCTATTGAAGTAAGGGAATACTTCTCTTTATAATCAGTTGATCTGGATTTCCTGAAACCTCCAGCACAGTTATTGACATCTTTTTAATTGTGTCCATGCCCTGCAGAGCTGCAAGGTTCTTCATGGCCTTCCCACCTGGCAGGATTTTCTTGGAATGAAGCAAAGCCTGGACTCTGGAATACAGTCAAGGTGTACCTGTGCTCTGTCTCCCAGGTAACACAAAGCTGTCCGAGCTGTGCTCATCAGCTTTATGTTATAAAATGGATGCCTTCATAATATATTTTGTCCCAAATCTGAAAATCACTTATCTGACATGAAGAATCGGGCTTTCCTCTGTGGTGTTTCAGGAAAAGATTTTGTAGTTTAAGTTATGTGGTAATTATTGACTGAATGCCCAGCTTGCAGACCTGTAATCTGTTCATACCTCACACTGTGTGCCTTCTGTACCTATAGGACATTGTGCCTTGTCATATAGGCTGCCACTGTAGGGTAGGTGCCTCTTAAAGTGTTAGTTGTATCATATCACCAATCTGACTCCCAAGAAACCTCACCTTCTGTTTTTCAACAAAATTTTTATTCTCATGGGATTCAGAAACATTGATAAAAATTTGTTATTTAACTTCATAAAGATTTGTCAAGCAACAAAACATGACTTTATATGGGAAGGATAGTGATATTTTTTAAGTCTTTACTTACTTTTTTACCCCAGGGTACTGGATTGTACTGCAAAAAATAATAAGCATTAATATCCACTTCTTAAGTGGGTGGATACAAAATCAAACGATCCACAGGGGAGCAGTGACAGAGTGCACAATGGAACCAAGCCCCTCTCTGCTCACTCTGCTCCACTGCATTTCCTTTGCAAGTAACATTAATATTAACATTTTCTCTCATCTTGTAATTGTCATTCCCTCTGCCCTCCAAAAAATGCAAGAAAATCTCTGCAAAGCTGTGATTGAAGTACAGTTAGGAATTGCAGGTGCAGCAGCAGCCAGTGTGGTGCTGACCCACAGCAGAGCAGACAGCATTAAAAGAAAACAAAGTGGCACTTTGCACGTACTCATCTGTCTAGGTAACTTTCTTCCCAAAGGCCCTACACAGCTTAACCCTCTTAACCCTGAGATGGTTTAAGATTTCCATTGTTTTCACTGGTGTTTGATGTGTAGCCCTGGAAATGAATTGGGAATTAGGGAAATGCAGCTTTTAGTGGCCTCAGAGAGTAAAGGAGAAACACTTCAGTGTCCTGTGAGCCAGGACACAAAGATCTGTTTCTCGCAGCTATTTACTTTTACCAGAGCTGAATTGTTTCACATCACAGAGCTCTGAGCACTGTTTATGAGGCCCCTTTGTGAATTTGTCATCCATGTGATATAAGAGAGCTCCTTGGCTGGGAGATATTGCAGGTATTGTGTGTTTAACCACAATCAAAGTGCTCTCTATGTGTTACAGCTGCCACACGAGCTCATTTCAGTGTTCCAAATGATGCAGTACTACAGGGATGCAACCATCTCAAACACAAATGCATGGCAGAGAACAATCCATTGTCAGAGCTCTCACAAAACGTGAAGGAACCTTAGAGAAGCAGCTGTTGAGAACACAGGTATTGGTTAATACTTCTAGTGAATCACTACTCTATACTATAATACTGTATAATAATAATATATCAAATCTTGGAAGATTACTGTGTGCTGCAGGGTGCTACTGCTCAAGCCAGGTGACTCAGATGACCAAATTCATCATCCTATTTTCTCTTTTTTTTTATTTTCCCCAAGGGCTACAATCAGAGATATTTGTGAGCCTTCAGACTCACTGCTGGAGAACACACAAGGCTCTGCTACCTCATTAGTGAGCTGAGGCTGAAAGAACATCCAGTAAAGGATTCCTGGAGGTAGAACATCAAATTTAAGGGTTAATTTACTGCATAAATCCAGCATTGACTGAAAGTCTGACAGTGTGCAGCAAATAGTCTATTTTTGTGACTTAACCTTTCCCGATGTGCATCTGTTAATCAGCTCTATATTATGCACATGCTATTAACGTTTATAAAGATATAGCTGAATGACCTTGGTGTTAACAATGCAAGAATTCTGGATGCTGTTTTTAGTCCTATTCCTTTGATGGTGATGCCCTCACCTCCTGGATGAGGCTCACTGATCTCTCTGCTTCCTACTGAGATGGGACTGTTGCTACAATAGAGTGACTCAGCTAAGCTACATTATTGACTGTTCTGCCTGAATTTGAATATTTTGCCTGTATATGGAACTAAAACATAGGATATTCTGTAAAAATATACAGTCTCACAGGAAAATCCATATTAATGACACATAAAATTAGCTAATCATTTTCAAGTACTTTGCCAAATTCTGTGATAAATCTAGATTTCTTGTGAAGTGTAAGCCTCTGACTTTTCCTGTCACTCTCATTGCCTTATGTTTAGTATTAATAGTTATCCATGGATTTTGGTATGTGAAGAAGCATCTTATGGAAAGCACCCTGAGCCCCTGACAGAAAGTTAAAATTGCTGTGCATATAGGACAAATAGAAAGTATTATTCTATAAATAAAATTTAGGCATTAAAATAATAATCTCCCCCAAAGGTTTCATAGTTGTCAAAAGTGATGCTCTCTCACAACCAATTCTCATTTAGGATTCCTGCTGTAGAGGAACCCCCTTGTTTGCACAATGTGTGCCCTGTTTGCTGTAGAGACAACAGCTGCTTTTGGAGGAGGCACTCCTCTTATTCCAGTGTTCTCCTGGAAGATGGCCTGCCAGCTGTCAAAGTTATCTATTTACTCGTTTACTGGGGCAGGGAAATGAGTACAACTTGGGCATCTCTCCTGGTCCTACCAGATGGCAGAGAAAGAGGCTCACCTTTGGAGTGATGCCCACGTTTCCAGATCAGAGAAAACACCAGTGAAATTAAAAAAATGCATTCTGCATAAATATTGACATCTTTGTTTTAAGAGAAAATCTCAGCTCTAATTTCCCATTCTCATGGCATTTCACATCTTTCCTCCATGTTCTGGTTTGACTTTCACTCACAAACTGTAACAGTTACTCTGGGAAGGGGCAGGTAAATTAGGGGCTTCATCCCAGACCACTGGAAGTGTTTGTGTTTAGATCTAAATACAAGGAATGAAGTGAACAGCTTAGAAGGAACTACAACCAAGCAAAGGCCAAAGGCTGATCGTGGAATTTCCAGATATATAAGGTGTGGAGAGGTCCATAATACATTTTATTACTTTAAAAAAGCTCTAATATTAATCCCTATAAGCAAAGAGATATTGTGGAAGCAGGAACAATGTAACTTAGTTTATGTACTTTGTACATAGTTTTATTTTATTTCACACTGAAAATAATAGGAATAGCACATTTGTAAAGGATGGAAAAGGTGATTATTACAGAACTTTTAAAAAGCCTTGAGTGTCAGATGTCAGAGATTCTCTCTTGTTCTCTTTCAGCTCTGTAAAACAAACAGAATTAATCTCCAGACCTTTAAAGGGTTCTGAAGAGTCATGTGCTTAAAGCACAATCACCCTTAGACTAATTTGAACTAATGATGAAATAGCTATAACATATCAAAACTCTGAAATCTTACTGATTTGCCAAGACTTTTAAATCCTCACAAGGACCTAAACCTGTTGTTCTGTCCTTCAACTTTTAGCCCTATTGATTTCCAAGAGCATATTGGAAAGGAGATTTCTTTCAATTTTCATTCATTCATGGTCTCTGAGTAAAGCACTTAATGAAACAGATAAAATTGAAAAATTGATGTGACAGTTTTAAGAGTAACTACAGCACATTAGCAACAACTACTTCATGATTTCAATTCACAACATCCTATAAACATGTCACTGTGATGCACTAGTCTTCATGACAATACCCAAATATATTGGGTGGATTGGTATCCATATTTTGCGTAGCTGTTTCCAGATATTTTTAACTGGGAACATCACGAAGATCTGATTTTAGGAAGCATTCAGCCATGTGTTTTATGTCCAACTGATTATTGGTTGGGTTCTACATCCCAGAGGAGAATAGAACATATGCTTAAGGTTGTGCTGCAATATTGCTTAGGCTGTGATTAATCCAGCCTGCCTGGGCTGGAACAGAGGCCTTTCTCAATTGTCTGCTGAAATTAGGACCCTCTGGAATTGTCTTGTTTTCTGATTAGGGGGCAGCTAAAGCAGCTGCACTGCTTCACATGGGCCTGTATGGATGGTGGGGGAGCCCTAGGAGGGTGTCAGGGCACAGTGACCCTTACACAGATGATTGCTGAGGGCTTCACTCCATCCACAACCTGCTGCAGAAGAGTTTGTACAACATTAAATTTCCTTAGCTAGTACTGAAGTTATTCTGGTTCAACACAAAATGGAAATTAGCTGGGAACAGCAATACATTGCACTGCCATTTATTGTGCACTCTCTTACCCAGATTTAATCAAGGATTTAGCCCAAAGTTATCAGCAGATACAGTCAGCTCCAAGGCAACAGAAGTGTCCCTTTTCTCATGGTCTTACCCTGTGGTTATGTGTGAGAACATTCAAGCTCTTCAATCTGTAAAGGAAAATCTGTGCAAATTCTATGTACTTGTAGAAAGAGAAGAGGATCTTTTTTTTGGATGCTCATTGCAAAACAGTTTGTCCAATTCACATGATTTTAATGGGCAACAAGACAAACTTTCCCAGTAAACACACAATACTAAACTTGTTTGGATTTTTCAGAACACTTGCCCTCTTAACTTTCTTCTTTTGCTGGGCTAAAAATTTTTACAATTTTCATTGCATAACAACTGGATGATATTTCTCACTACAAGCAGAGAAGTGGAAATAATTTTCTGAAGAAAACCATGAGGAGAGATGTGACAACACCTATGCAAAATGCTGAGGGAGATAATAATAGCCTATGTGGCAGCACTGCAAGAAGGGACACAAAAGAGACCTAACAGCTCTAAATGTGGGACTGGCTGCTTTTAATTGCAGTGAAAAGACCAAAGTTATGTGCATCTGTACAATGCTTGTGGGTACACAGTCAGCTTCTGTGTTTTAAAAATAATTTTTAAGACTTAATAAGTTTTAACTGCTTAAAAATATCTAAAAATGTTTCAGTAATGTTGTATCTTCGGTGCTGTGGCACAAAGGTGTCTGAGATGTCAGATTTCAGGTTAGAAAGACATCTGTATACATTTGAAGGACAGAAATCAAACCACAGAATTAATATGAACTTTTGTCCTCTTGCTCGTGGAATTAAGAGTATAATTCCTTTACTAGGAGTCCCAACTAATTTTATATGACATAGTCAGGATTTGTGACTTGTGTCTTCGAGGAGATGACTTGTGACTGAAAGGTTGGCATTTGGTAATCATTTGAAAAATAATAATTTCATTCTGAGGCCTGCACTGTTGTGCACACAGTGCATTAAGGGTAGTGAAGCAGAATGGAAATGACTTAAATTCTCTTGTGTACTAGGGCCATAAATACTGACAAAGAAAATTTTGTTGTCCTATGTTAGACTTGCCAGATGTGTTGAGTTATCTTTGCTTCTACAAACTGTTTCTTCTTTCACAAGAACTGAATTCATAGGTGCACACTTCCCCACTTTTCCTGAGAATCCCTGCTTGTCAGTCTTGCAACTGAATTACAGTCCTACAATCACCGTGTATCTGTCAGTAAATTGAATATTCTACTGTTTTCTTTTGCAGTCCTTAGAAATGTGGCCTTCATGTCTATGGCAATGGGAGGGATGCTGTTTGCACACATTTAGAATGGGATGGGGGGTGACTTTTGCGTCATCCTGGCCTTTATTAGGAACTGCATCAAATTTAGTTGTACTTACAATTCTTCAAGAAATGTTTGGGACAGGCCAGGCTGAAGACACTGTTTACATAATCCAATAACTTGAGTAATTACTTTGCCCCATTTTGCCTACTTTTGCTGCGTCCTGGACTGAGGTGGGAGGTTTTGATGTTGCAGTACAGGAAATTATACAGTGACCCAAACTTGTTTAAAATAGTGAATTCTTCTTTTAGAATTTTGAAGGTGTTTTTTCTAACGATTGCTTAATTGCCCACTTGTGCAAGTATACAAGAGAGCTAAAAGTATTTCTGTACTTTCTCATGTGAGCAACACAGAAAAGTAGAACTGCAAGCAAAACCAGAAAGAGCCTTGAAAAATTGGTAGTTCAAAACATAACACTTGTGGAAGTATTCCAGCTCGTGGCACTAAGAAATCAGCTTCTTAGAAATCAAAGATACTCTACAATCTTCTTTAAACGGAATAAACAGTGCCATGATACCCCAAGCAACTCACACACTTTGTGCAACGCTTGCAGAGGATTTGGTGGACAAGAAAATATTGTCATAGAATCACAGAATGGTTTGGGTTGGAAGGGACCTTAAAGCTCCTCCACTCCCATCCCTGCCGTGGCAGGGGCACCTTCCACTATCCCAGGCTGCTCCAAGCCCCGTCCAACCTGGCCTTGGACACTTCCAGGGATGGGGCAGCCACAGCTCCTCTGGGCAACCTGTGCCAGGGCCTCTCCACCTTCACAATTTCTTCCAAATATCCAAACTTATCTAAACTTTCTTAAAAAAAATAAAATTATATTTAAGATATATCAAGGATAGGTTATCCCAGCCTCTGTATCCCTTCCATACTTTTAGCCAGTGATCCCAAGGAAAACATTAGGATTCCTGTCATTGTAGCTGCAAATTTATATAGTGAGTATCTGGATAACATACATGCAACAATGTATAAGATTTACATTGTATAGTTTACCTTTTACTTAGAAAGTAATTTTTTCTTTTATTTCTTTGTATTGACTGATTTTTTATGTCTTTTTTTAGAATTGATCAGCATTCATTGATGATGGTGAGGTGGAAGGTAATTTTAAAATCCAACACACACTGCATAGTACTGGCTTTTGGTTCATTTGAGAAAAAAATGAGTAACAAAACATAATTGTATTGTTCAGCTCTGTGCTGTCATCCCTTCAATTCTCTGCTCATTTTGCATGTTACACTTATCAGGTTTTCACATACATGGTATTCAAAATTAATTTGTGGTAACTAAAGCAGGCAATTAATTAGGTAAATGTGCATTCATCTTAATCATTTAATTAGTCATTTAAAAAGAAAATTACAGTTTTATTGTGATGACCAAACTGTATTTAAATGTCATATTTGTTTACTGAATTTCAGCTTAAATTGTGGTTTATGGAGCTTTATTTCTTTTTATTAGAAGCCAGTCTTGGGTTTATTTTGCAGTACAGAACTGTGCTGCAGTTGATCTCACATTTATCTATTCAATCAATTAGAATATGAGTAGGAATGGTAGGACACTTTCTCTCCAAATTTCCTAACATAAATAAACAAATTCACAAAAGAAAAATCTTTACAAACAGACCAAACCCCTTTTGTGTTGATTAAACTGACTATCTACGATTTCCCTGGCAGACTTTTTCATCTTCAGGGCACGTTTAACCTCTTATGTGGAGGATGAAAATTTTATTTCTGTCTAGTGGGGTTGTCTGTGATCAGGGAAACCTCCAGGCGTGCCAGGCTCAGCCCAGGCTGTGTGAGCGCAGAGCACGGCGTGCACAAAGAAGGGCAGCTGCTGCCGCTCCAGCACGGCAGCTTTTCTTTTCCATACCTTTTCTCCAGCCTTTGTAGAGTATTCCTTTTTCATTTTATTCTTTAGATATCAAAGTGAACTCCTAAATGATACAACAGACAGCAATACATTAACTAGAGCCTATGAGGAATTTATATCTTTCTGCTTTTTAGAAATATGTTTACTCTGCTGTCTTGGTCCCATTCCAGTGTAAGTGTGACTATATGGCTGATTTTTGTTGCTCAGAACATCTGCTCTTTGTTGCTTTTCATAATGGTGCCTCTCCTCCAGGCTGAGACATGTCCAAGTTTTGTTGGTAGGATTCTCCCTATGTAGTACCTGCAGTTTGTAAACAGTTTGTTTAAAAAGATCTGTATTCACTCCCCTGCGCAATACTGAATGTGTCTGACTAGCTGGGGTTTCTGTACCAGTTTATTTGCTGATTTTTCTGTAATGCAGAGCATTTTAAGAGGAAGAACTGCTCACTGAGATGCCAAGAAATAAATCAGCTCTTTCTGAGATGAAGAATAAAATAAAGGCTGTGGTCTCAAACCCAAAAGAGTAGAAAACACAAGAAATATATGAGAAGATATGGGCATAGCAGATTTATTGCTGCATTCCTCCAGATGTGCAATGCCAGTAAACACCGGCATTTAAAAATATATTTTATATATACTTTAATATATCTATATGATCACATAAAGTTATGTATTTCACATATATCTTCTTTATATATTGTTTGTCGGTCCCTATGTGAAATGGTTGTATTTTTTTATTATAAATTGTATTTAAAAGTTAATTATTTATACTTCTGTGGCTTGAGTTGTGAAAGACTTGCAAGATTGCCTTCAGCCTTTACAGAAGATTAGTCTGAGTAAGGGCAGCAGTATTTGAGCTTTAAATACCTGCTAAAAAGTGCTTGAAGTTCCTTTGTATTTGTATCAAGGTCTTTAAAAAAATAAAATTTAAAAATCTAAAATTAAAAAAACAGTTAATGATTCAAGTACAGAATACAGTGAATCAAAAAATCAGATAACAAATACATTTCTTAGTAGGAAGTGGAAAAATATCTGTAACTTCTGGTTTGGGAAGAGACAGACTTTTTATCACCTGTAATTATTTATCTGACCTGTAGTTATCACTCACATGGGTTGTCACCTGTCTGTTTCTGTTACAGGTTGTTCTCGTGTCACACACAGAATTTGTTTTGAACTCCCTCTCACATCTCAGCAAGAATTATTCATGAGACTACAAAACTCTCTTCTGCAGCATGAATTCATCCCTGTTCAAAGCTTGTAAGGTAAAAGTCTCTATTTTTAGTCTCTAATAAATTATGATTTATTAACTAAATCGTCAGGGGGTTTCTAGATAAGATTGAATGGCCTGCTGAGCACAGAGGATGTATAATACAGCACAAGTTTCATTGTTGTTCCTTCAGGAACTTGACCATCATTCAGGAAATGACCACCCGACAGAACCCCGATTCTGGTTAATTGTGTTCCCCGATAATGTCCATAAATCAAAGCATGGGGGCCCAGATTTGGGGAGGGAGGACTCAGCTGCCTTTGTGTCCCTTCTGAAGCAACAAGGGAGGCACTTGCTCACCGGTGTGCCTATTTCTGTCACAGCTTCGTATGGCTTAGCGGCTCTGCTGCCACCTTGGACAACCAGGAGCAAGGGAGACCAGAAATAGAAAGCTGACATGTTTGTGCTGCAGGGACATTGTAACAGCAGGAGTGCTGGGGGAATTCAGTGAGGTGTCTAATGAAACTCACTGCAAGTTAGGATGCTTCATCCTCTCCTTTGCTTCTTCTCCTCTCAGTTTGTCAACACAACTAATCACAATTAATTTGGTCTCTTTTGGCATTTTGATATCAATGCTAGGAAACAAAACTGGATTTCAAATTGCTGTTGTGTTCTCTGCTTTGATATTGAGCCTTTCTGTCATTTAACATACCAGCAATTCAGTATTCTCACTTCCTATTAGCCATAATAGTGTTGAATTATCTCCCAAATGTGCTGTGAGGGGTTCAAGTATCACAAGCAGTAGGCTGGACATAAATGCCATTAGTTCATTTTCAGGCACAGGTTTATGTGCTATTAAATTCATCAATCTCCCTGTCATATCTACTGACACTCTTTCAACGAAGGTTTCCATCACAGTAACAACGCAGACAGCTCTGCATTTTGATTTGTTCTGCACTAGAGACCAAGTTTCTGACAGTTCCACCAAGTTCAGTTGCCAGTTGCCTTGGTGCAGTTTTGGATTTAAGGTTGCTACAATACTCTACAGGAGGTTTAAAAACCCCTCTGACTGTAGCATTTGAGGATGATGGATATTTTTTAAGATTATTGTCAGCATAGTGGCAACAATGTAAAGAGGTAAATTAAAAAGTAGCCAACAAACTCCACAAAAAAACCCCTGAGAGGTTGCTCATAGAGAAGAGCCAGTGCATTCAAAGTGAATAAAGTGTGTAAACTGGGAAATACCATCTATTCTAACATTCTACACAGCCATGACATCTTCAGAGTGCACAGGGTGGGTGAACAAGGTTCCTGTCACTTACCCAAACACTAAGAGTTAGTGAAACCACAAAAGGAACTGTTTGGGAGAGTCTGTTGGCCATGATTACCATGAGAATCAGTTCTTATAACCTGAAAGTAATTGTTTGGCTGGACTGAGACTGTACAAGGAAGTACCATGGACAGAAATCAGATTTCATCAATGAGAAAATTGTGTACACAATATATCTAAATATATTTTACACAGAAAATATTTAAACAAGGCCAGATCTTGTATCACTGACATCTGAGCAGCATAACCACTGTGTTTAATCTTTTTTTGATTTTGTTTTATAGCAATGGGACCTGACATTCAGTTTGCTCCCATCACTCCTGTTTGCTGCGTGCATCTTGTGGTCATACAAAGAGCACAGCTGACACTGGAGGTAGGTTTCAGCCCTGTAGTAAAAACCTGGTAAATATATCTGTGAATGTGCCCAGGAAAATGTAACATAGCTCATCCTGCCACAGGTAATTTGGCTCCACAAGACTGACTGAGTGCTGTCAGTGCGATAAGCAGGTCCTGAGTCTGTACAGGAAGCAGCGTGTCAAAGGAGGGGTGTTTTTATACAACCACCCCTCACTCTACAGCAGGAATTTAACAGATATCAAAATATAATTTTTCAGTATCAGACTGGTTAAGAGTGTTTTCAGTAGTCTCTTTTAGGGATGAGGAAACAGTGTCTATCATATAAAAATTCATATTTTGAAAAGTATAAGCAGTCCTTTTTTCTTTTACTTTGACTGCCTTCTTTTCATATGAGAAGGAAGGGAGGATTGATGATACAACTATTCAAACAGTTCCTCAGTCTTGTGAATTTTATCATCTTTGCATGTGTAATATCAGTGGAAATGCTGCATTTGCACCTGCCCTGCTGAACTGCAGTGTTCTGCCTCTGTCTGTGACCTGCTTGTCTGTGCTGTGCTGCAGCTGCTTTAACTCACATTACTGCAGACAAGCTTTCTAGAAATATGAATAACCCCAGGATATCTCAACACCACGGAGAGGAAATGATTCTCTCTAGATCCTACTAGACCTAAATTTGTCTGGATTTAACTGCAGATTCACAACTTCTCTGGCAGCGCGGGCCAGAGTGGTGAGGTGACAGGAACACTCCAATTGCAGTTGTAGCTCAGGGTGGTTCTTGTTTACATTTTCTGTGCCCATAAGCAACAAGCTGTACGTGGCTGTGGCCCATACTGGGGCTTGGCAGAGGCAGCATTTTCCCCCAGTGTGCCCTTGATGTTTCAAATACAACCATAACCTAATAACCTTGGTGTTTTATTTGGTTTTGTCATTCTGTAGTACATGAATGTTTCTAAATTCAGCCCTTCATTAAAGAATCCAGTGCATTTCTACCTTCCAATATGTAAACTTCAAACTGTGGAAGTGTTAGTACCGGGGACTTTCTTAAACCTCTAAAAGAAATCGTTGTCTGAATTTACTGTGCGTAGTATTAGAGCACCTGTTACATGCAGTATGGCCTGTAAAGATCAACAGCAAAATGATTAGTGATTATGTGTATCTCGGATAAAAGGATAAAGGCTGAGTTATGTGTTCTATGTTACACACACAGTGATTATCCAAAAACTCGGGGGAAAGAGAATTCAAATGACTCTTAAGGAAAGCTTAGTCGAAAAAGCACCCATAATTCTCATGACAATGTAGAATTACTTAAAGATTCACAGCAGTCCCCCTCCATTAAACTGCTTTTTGAAATAAACAGTGCAGGGGGTCTCTCATAACAGAGGCTTCATGACTATTTCGGGGGATGCAAGCGCGGCAGCGCCTGTTCTGCTCCCAGCCGCCGCTCCGGGCCGGTGTTTGCTGTGGCTCCCCCCGCACGCCGCAGCGGCTGTGCGGGGGCAGCGGGGATGCTCGGCCTGGAGCGTGTCCCGGGGGTGAGGCTCAGGCGCAGTGACCGGAGCCGGCGCGGGGCTGTCCCCGGCCCTTCTCCCTGCCCATCCTCACCCGCCGCCGCCGGGGCTGCTGTCAGGGGGGAGCCGCGGCCCTCGGCGTCTCGGCCGGTCGCACAGCTCCATCCCCGCGGCGGCTGCGGCCGAGCCCGTCCCCGTTCCCGTCCCCGCTCCCGTTCCCGTCCCCG
>VZRJ01007584.1:524004-565832 GCA_013397565.1 Ptilonorhynchus violaceus | reverse complement strand
CCCCCCAGCAGCAGCAGCCGCCGCCGCCGCAGCAGTCCGCGGGCAGCAGCTTCTTCAGCTCGCTCTCCAACGCCGTGAAGCAGACGGCGGCCTCGGCCGGGCTGGTGGACGCGTCCGCCGCCGTCTCCGCGGCCGTCGGCAGAAAGTTCAAGCTGCTCCTGGTCATCGACGAGCCTCACACGGACTGGTAGGGGCCCCCGCACGCCCCTCCGCGCCCTCCTCCTCATCATCCTCTTCCTTCCCCCCGGTCCTTGCCCCCGTCCTCCCCGCGGTCCCTTCCCGGCAGGTGCGGGCTCACCTGGGGCGGGGGGACGCGCGCGGGGCCGGGGCTGCGGCTGTGGGAGGGCGCCGGGCTGAGCCCCCCGCGCCCGGCCTCGCTGAGGAGCTGGAGCGCAGCCTCCCGGACGGGAAGATGGAGCAAAAAACCCCGGCAACCCCCGGAGCGCCTGACTAGTGAAATCTGTGTTCCATCGCAACACCGAATAAAACATATTTACCGCCCTGACCAAGCATATCCTGTGTTCTGTGGCGAAATAGAGAACTCGCGTGTGCGGGGGCAGGTAGAATTTGGGTGTCCTGGGCACGGATTTGTGCGCGGAACTGCGTGTGCTTGCGGCGTTCCGTGTGTCAGTTCGTGTTTACGAGCGGGTTTGTTTTCACGCAGACCCCGCCGCTCCGCTGGCAGCGGCTCCAATGCGCCTTCGGGTGAAGGTCCTTCAGGATGCCGGGGACCAGCCCTCGCTTCTCCTGTAGCCCTGCCGATTCGTGCCGTGGGCTTCATGAACTCGGCAGGTTTTATTGGGGCTGCGTGTGGTGCTTCCACTGATAGCATTAAAAATGTGGGATTTCCCACGCGTGCAACTTGTACATCGGCGCGTTCCTGGCTGGTACCGGCGGGAGAGGTTATGGCTGTTTCAGCCGTGTTTATCGCGGCCGGCTCTGGTGGATGCTGTGCTTTGGAGGAAGGACATATTCCTAGCAATCCCTCGCTAACTTGTTTCCCTGTGTGTTGGCACATCAAGCTGAGAATCGTCTCATTCGCTGTTGCTAATTACGGCGTAGAAGGTCTCAACAGTGCCTTGAAATAATACAGAGTAAAACAAGTGTGTTTTTATAACACTGAGATCATCCAGTAATGGATTGTGGGTTTATGATTTTCTTCTCAGCTTCTCAAATTTATAGCCTGACTATCTAGATGGACTCGTGCAGTTCTGGGATTTGATCCAATTTGCTTTAAAATGGTACTTTAATAAAATACTTGAAACAAAAATGTAAACCTTTAACTACAGCAAATATGTTATTTATGTTGAGGTAACATTACCTGTTACATTTGTCAGGCTTTTTCTCCTGTGTTTGGTTTTGAGGTTGGTTATGTGGGGGGTGGGTTTTTTCTTCTTTTTTTTTTTTTCTTTCTGAAAAAAACAAGGTGGTTGTATCTGCCAGACTAAGGCAGCCTCTGTACCTACGTCATGGAGATGCATCCATGGACACTGCTCACTGCCTTGCAGAAACATCTATTTGTTTAATATTCTATAGTGCACAGCTTTCTGCCTGATAAATTCAATAACTGTACATGTTCATAACGTTGGCTTCTGAGGGATTTTTCCTGTGTATTTTGAATGGGGCATTTTGAACAGGGTTTTACATACATGGTTTTTCATACTTGGTAAATGCACCCCAAATTAACACAATCTGTTGATAGGGGCAAAGCTTTTAAAGCTCTGCACGGTGAGTTCCCCAAGGAGCACTCCAGGTAGGAGCCTGGATGCCTCACAAATGTACCCAAGGTTACTCATGCCTGCTTGCTTTTTTGCTTTTGCCTTTTTTTTTTTTCCCTCATAGTATGTGACATGGATACGTAGTAGTTCTAGAAAAAACAGTTTGTTGTTGCACTGGCTCTCTCCTGTCGGAGGAAACTAGTAATTTTGTAACTGAAGATTTCAAAATAAATTTTGAAAAATATATATATATGATCCTTGTAGGTCCCTTGCAACTCCAGGTATGTGTGTATTCTCATAATACATGCAGAAGAGTTTGTTCCATGCCTTAGGAAGTCTGGATGCCCATGTGGGCATGCATTGATCTGCTATAGCATTTGACTGTTTGGGCTAAAATGGAATATGTATTATAATTTGGGGGGAAAAAGGAAGATTGGAATGGGCAGCAGGTGAGTGTCAGTGATGTGCTGGGCACCCCCAGCTCCCCTGGGCTGTGCTGCAAGGGGAGGTTCGTAGAGCTGCTGTCATGTGATGCTCTGAGCAAACCCTGTCAATAACAAGAAAAACAGCACCACATCATCTCTTAGAGCCTCCTAAGAAACCCTCCCCGCAGATGTGCATTCATCCTGAGAGGAAGATTATATGCTTGGTGTTTGTTTTCCTGATGTTTTGAGCTGCATTGTGTTTGTTGTAAATTGAAAATGTACATGTTGCTTTTGGATTGCAGCTTCAGTAGAAATCAAAGGGTTTCAGGCTGAATCACACTGAAATCCTACTGATTCGGTATCCTCTTTCCAGAAGGGCCAGAGGAAGCATAAGCACCTTATGTCAGCAAAGGATATTCCCTCTTACCCCTGGCATCAAGGGACATTGTGTTTCCAAGATATTTTATTTCTATGAAAGGTTGACTCATACTTGAAGTCTAAGATTCAGTACCCAACATTATTATTGTTGCTAATGAATCATTTGGGATATTCTACATAGAACCAAATGCTCAGTTGTTGCTTGCCTTTGATAATCTTGATCTCAATGATACCTTTCCTCGGTTTCTTGCCCTAAGAGTTTTGTCCTGTTGCAAGTTTTGAAATTCTCCGTTTCAATTACTTTACTTTTATGGCATGGGGCAGGGAAAAAATGGGAGAATTGGCTTATCTACACTAATTTGTATATTTTTACCATTTTTCTGACTTCTTAAGGGAAGAGCAAATGCAGTTGTTGTGTCAAACCACCCTCCTTTCTCAATCCAAGGTGTGTCAGAGCTGTGAAAGGTAATTCTTTTCCTACAAGTCCTTTGGAGATTTACAACCACTTTAGTGGCTGGGCTTCTCCTAAAGGCAGGACTGCAAAATAAGCTGTATCAAAGGCTTTCCACCAGCTGTAGCTTTGCACATGCCCTGGTGGCAAGTGAAGGGAAAAATTGAAACCAGGTTAAAGGTTGTAGTCAGCTGTCAGAGGCAAATCCCTGGCAAGTGCTCTTGGTTGGTTCTGGTTCTCATGGAAGGCTTTCTCTTGGTCACTTTGTACAGTAAGTGATCCTGTGGTGCACAGGTGGAAGCCAATAGAACCTCTTCCCACAGTGCCCCTGTAAATAAATGTGCAGCATTTCCACCCATTGTCTTTGAACATTGGGAAAGCTAATTTTATTTTCAGGCCTATTCTTTATGCATTTTAATGCGATGTCCTTTTCATTTGCAGCTGCATATTGAGCAGACATTATCAACATCTTGATCCCCAGAACCCTTTTCTGAGTTAGCACATCTGGTGGATGGGTTTGAAGATGTAGTGGAAATGTGTCTGATGCACAGATGCTCCATGGATCTGGTGGGGAGGGGAAAGCTTCAAGAACCAATTGTTAGGTTTAATGATGATTGGATGTGACAGACTTCAATGGCTGTTTTACAGCTTTAAGGATCTTTGTTGATATTTCACAAATGGAAGAAACTAAGAAGTGAAATAATTTGTTCAAGGTCATCCAAGCGACTACTGACAGAACTAAATTAAAAGTAGACAGCTTGCTTAACCTTTTCTTTTAGTTCTTTTTTCCCAGTTACTGCTCTGCATGAAGTGTCCAAAATTTCCAACTAGATAAATTTATTTTAAAATGTTTTTAATTTCCTCAGGAAATAACCATTTTGTTCTGTACATAAAAAGTACTGAATATTCAGTGCTGAACAAGCAATTGATTAGAGGCCATACATCAGTGGCAAGGTGCCAAAATGCTGTGTATAGATTATTATCTTTATTAAAAGCTTATGTATAATATTTAGAAAGCTGTTTAAATATTGAAAACTAATCATCACTTAGTGTGTCTTGTCCTTTAAAGCTTAAATATAAGACTTGTTGGCAGTGGCGATGAAACTATAAAAGGAACCAAGCTGGGAAATGTTGTTCTTGTACTTTTTAAGCACAAATCTGGTTATAAGTATCAGTATCTTTTTTTTTTCCCCAGACAATTACGCATTTCACTTCATGTTTACTGCCTCAGTAGTTAGTCAGCTTGTGACAGGCTCCAAAGATAAATCCCAAATGGCTGGGACAAATGCTATATGAAGAGCAAACTTTCTGGTTTAAAATTACTGAGTCATTTATGGGCAAACATTGCTCATCCGAAATATTTTAAATATGAACAATATTGTTGTAGTGCAGAAAAGCACTGGTTGATGATACAAAAATTTAATAAAGTGAGCAGCATGGGTTTCTTAGGGTTCTTTGGGGTTTTTTTTGAAGGTGGAAAACAGTTTCAATTAAAACCACATGTGCTGGTTTTTTTTGTAGGGGTAACTACCAAACTTGCATGAATACACTACAATGCAAATTTCACTGCAGTTTTTCTCTTCATTAGGGATGGTTCAATTGTGCATAACTAATTAGTAGTTCCTAACTCCAGTCGGACTAGAATTCTCATCGATCTTATTTGGTTGTAACATGTTGATTTCGTAACTGCACTTTTCATTTCATTCAGTGTAAGCCCTCAGTTAGCAAGTTCTCCAAATTTAGAAGGAGTCACTTGATTTTAGTAATGCATAAATGAGGGCAACTGCTTTGCCAGAGCACACTCCAGTCCTCTGGGATGAGTCTGGAGGAGGCCAGTGTCCTTGCAGGCTCCTGCCATGGCACAGCTCTCTGCTGCCCGTGGGAAGTCCAGAGCCGGATGTGGAGTGGGGAGGGAAACCCAGGGTTGGGCAAATGTGGAACTGGTGGTGATTGGCAGAGGGAGGGGATTGAAGGGATCCCTTGGCACTGGGGCTGAACGTGGGATGTGCTTGGAGGCAAGGCCAACACTGTTGTAAAGGAGGGAGAAGATGGGTGGGTTTTAAAGGGTCTAAGCTCTTAAGGCTGACCAAATGGCCAAATGGAGTGTAAGGAAAAGATAATCTTATCTATACATATATTTTAGATGGGAAGAAAAAACACGAACTAAGTTACTTTTATTAATTTAAAATGCCTTTTGCAACAAGAAACTCTTAATATTAAAGGAAAATAACCTTGCCTTTGGTATAGCACTGTAATACTTCAAGGAGGCAACAAGTTTCTTAAAACCCCTAAAACAGAGCAAGAGTGATGAAGGTTTTACTTTGGTTTCTCTCTAATTTTTGCTGCATATGAAAACTTCCCATTTCCAAATGATCTTTGTGAGACGTTTCAGTCTAACTCTAGCTCTGGCCTTTGGACTGAGTTCCTAGCCCTCCAGAAAGGAGCTGGCAGCAGCTTTTCCAAGAAGGCAGTGTGTGCTCAGACAGCTCCTTACAAGCAGGTAATTAGATCAGCACCGCTTCCCAGCACGCACTTCAGCTCCCAGCTCTGCATTAAGGGCTCTCTGGCTCTGCAATCCAAATAACAACACAATTAAAGGAGGGAGGCAGGCACAAACAACATCTCTGCAGGCTGGGAGAGCATGGGCACACCCGGGAAACCACGAGGGTTTCTGCAGAGCGAGGGGGAGTTCGGCCTCAACTCTGTCTCTTCATTTGCTGGGAGCACCTGCATGAGGGGTTCTGAGGGGTGAAGCACAGCTCCTGGGGCCTTGGCACTGGTTCTTTGTCCATTTTTTAAATATTAAGTCCATGCTGGGCAAGGGCTGGAGTACGAGGCCATGCAGCTGAGCTAACTGAAGTATGCAATGTGTTAAATCTGAATTTGTAGTGTACAGCAACCTCACCCGAGTTGTGTTTCGTGTCTGCTCTCCCAACAGCCAGCTGGTACAGCACCAGACAATGTGTGTGCTGGTATTTTAAGATGATCTAAGAAAAAAATTGCTGACTTTTTTCTGTTTATCTACAGTTCTGTCATGTGCAATACTTGGCTATGTTGGTATAAATAGCAAAACACAGTATGTGATAGAGACTACCTTTTTGACTAGATAGAAAATGAAAACAAAATCTCTTAGTGGAAAACACTTCTCCTCCATGCTCTGTGTATTGCTCTATCTAAACAACTCGTACAGGCTTTAATGCTATTTTAGGCAACTTAGTGTATATGAGATGCTGATTATAAATTTGGACAGATTCTATCTGGTGTCACTCCCATCCCATCCCATCCCAGTCCCCGGTGCTCAGGATCCAAGGGAATTTTTTCCTTTTTCCTTATCCTTGAAAAGACAATAGAAATATCTCCGAAGCTTGATGAAACCTATAGTAACATATTTAGTTCAATAGGTAATAGTAGAGAAAAAAGTTTGCCGATGTTTTCTTCTAAAGTTTGCCAACGTTTTCTTCGAAAGTTTGCCTTCATAGAAAGGAAATGGAAAAATTGGTCAGGAAATCATGAATTTTAGGTAGGTACATTTCAAAGTAATGAGACTGAAGAGAGAGATAAAAGGAATAACAAAATGCATTGTAGACTACAGAACCAAGTAAAATAAGAAATTCTACTTACAACCTATTCAGAATTTGATAATGGCTTGCCAGTAGCAAATTGTAACCTGTTGAGATAGGAACAGCATGAAACAAAAGGTTATTAAAAACTGTAATATTAGATGTCTTACTGCTCATCTTGGAAAAGTGTGCGTACTTACTGTCTTCTGAGCTGGTTCTGTTTTAAATGGATGGGGTTTGGCGTTCTAGGAGCACTGTAGGACACTGGAAAACTGTACAGATTTTTGCTGAAAGCATGTTTCTCCCAAAGATTGGTGCTAAATATTCCCACAGGATCAGTATGTTCTAAAAGTAGTGACTTCACTGTCTGCAGTTTTAGTACTCAGTTCTTAATAGCACCATGTGAATGACCCACAGAAATATATCCAATATCACAGAACTGTATCCCATCGGGAATGCCCTAAACTACAGAAATCTGTTTTAATATCATTGAAATAAACTGATGTTTGGGGGGGCTAGACATTTATAGATAAGATACACTGCAATCTGCGTTTAAAGATGTGGTAACACTTCAGTGGAAATGTGTGTTTGAGTATTAACTTGTGGTTGAGGAAGAGAATGACGAATGCAGGCAGTCAGGGTTGGAGATAGAACTCCACAGAAGGATTTTGGACCTGGTTGGATGAACACAGCAGCAAAGGGTAATTACAAGCAGGTGGAAAAATTGTCAAGAATGGAAAAGAGTAAATTGGCAAAGAAAGCAGTGTTGTAGATGACAAAAAATGAAGCAATAAATTATGAAGTAACTGTTACCTGCAATAACGACAGTGCTTCCAAAGATGAGGTGACTCACCTTGTGGAGTGACAAAAATGTGCACTGAGGTGATAAGACTTCACAGACACCGTGGGTGGGAGGGCAGCCTCATACCTGGGTCTAGAATGAAAACTTCTTGCTTGATTGCACTGCTGCTTTTGCTAATTAATAGCTTTATCTGTGCCCAGTCAAACTCAGAGGAGAGCCCTGTGCTTCCAGCCAGCCAGCTCCAGAGTGGGAATGACAGGTATTCACTGCAACACGAGCTGCAGCCTGGTGGAAGCCTTGGCAAAAAGTGTAAAGACTTTGTCCATTTTTCCATGGCCACTGTCCCTCCCTGGCTGACACACAAATATGAATGAACTGATTCCTAACAAACAGCTGGTGGCTCAGGTCAGATCCTTATGTATACATTCCCAAGCAAGAGTGATGGAAATTAATTCAGAGGACACTGAATCTTGTATCTAAGGAGGCTGTTTCTGGCTTTGCTACACAGCCGAGGTGTCTCAGGCAGGGCAGGGTTCCCCTCAGCTGGAGCTGAGGCTCGGTACTTCCAGCTCCGGCTGTGCCAGGGAATGCTGAGGGATGTGTGGAACTCGTGCTGGGATCCTGGCCGCCCATCACCCGCTGGCAGGGCTGCCCGAGCACGCCTGCTCGCTCCTTTGGAACTGCACAGGGAGGTGGGATGGGTTGAATTCATGGATTGCTGCAGCAGGCAGAGCGGAAGAACGTGGAACTGCAGGTTTTGTAGAACCTGTGTGTTTTGTCCGCACACTGCGGGTGTGTGTGTCCTGGTGCAGCTGGGAGTGCGGTGGGTAGGAAGCACTGGGGGTGTGCCGGGGTTAAGTGCAGGGGGGAGCGTGTGTGCACGGTGTTCTCTGGAGTGTTTTCAATTGGGTTCGCTTGGGCTCAGCCCATTTTTTGTGAGTTACAGGCAAGGCTGACCGGAGTCACAGGTTTGTGTCCTTAGGCAGGGCAGTGTTAAGTCCTCTGGAGTCAGGATTTTCCAGAGTTGGGCTCCCTCGGACAGCTACTGATGCATCTTTCTGTATGGTAATCATAACCTTTAGTTTTCAATATTTCTGCCTCTTCCAAGGCCTGACCACCCCTTCCGTGAAGAAATTCCTCCTGATGTCCAACCTGAACCTCCCCTGGCACAGCCTGAGTCCCTTTCCTCTTGTTCTGTTGAATTAATGACAAGAAAAATACTTTGGTGTTTGTTGAGAAGGTGTGTGTGAAGGCATAAAGAAAGCTTGTAGCATGAGCAGTAATAAATCCCAAATCATGTTTGTGTGTGGATATGTCCCTGTCTTTAGGAGTCAAAACCACCTTTGTCCCAATAACTTTCTGAGTAGGAATTTCAGAATTGAGTGTGAGTTTAGATGGTCTCCTGGCACATCTGAAAATAAGGTGGTTCTCTCATGCAAGGCATGCTTCTGTCTCCTAGTTTTGACCTTGCAAATCCAATACTGTTTATGGAACATTGGGTTTTTTTGCCGAATTGCCTGGTTTGTAGGGGCTGAAATCTTCTAAGCTACACTTTTGCTGCTTTTTGTTGCCCATTCTGTGGCAGATCCTTTGTTGTGATAACCCTGACTTCTTGCAGGAGAAATCAGGAGTGAGTGTATGGGTGGGATAAGAACAAGCTGGGGGGAAGGGGCAGAGGAAAGCAGATGTTAAAATGTATCTTTTTTTAGTTTTATGAATTAAAAGTGAATTCCAAAAGAGAAAAAAATGGCACTGATTTCTAGCTCTAAACCAAGGCAGCAACATGACCTCCATGTGGTCTGTGTGTACACAGCTCCGTGCCTAACCTCAGGTTTGCTCTGTTTAACCTCATTGCTTCTTTATTCCTTCTGATTTCTTACTGATAAAAACTGATTATAATTCCACTGAAACAGTACAGATTTAGGAGATCAAACTCCAATACGAGATCAGTCACAGTCTCTTAAGTCTCACATTTGTTCAGAGAAACGAGGATGGTTCCTGAGAGGGAGATCCAGCTCTATTTCACTACCTCTTAGTTTGCTTCAGTGGTTTCTTTTGCACTGACGATCATTTCCAATGAAAGCTTTTTAAGTATACACACACTTCGTCATGAAGAAAGGTTTAAAAGATGTCAAAGGTTTCTTTCTTTGGTAGGACAAAAAACCCCCAAAATTAAAAAACCCACCGTGGCAGATTTGTGATTCTGGAAGTGTGCTAAAAGGTTTAATCACAAAACATGATAAGTATATCCAATTCCACTGAGTGGCAATATGGTTACATAAAGTGCTGTGACTACAGAACTTGTTTTACTAAATAGTTGTTGTCTCAGTCATCTACTGTTCAAGGTAAATAAAAATCCCAGGGATATTTTTATATTTATTTTTATATTTTAGGGAAAATTATTTATGAAACCTTTATCTTTGAACAGATAAACAAAATTAGTTTTCCTGAGTCTTATGTGGTTGTTACATACAATATATATCAATAAATGACAAGTGTGTTTATCATAGGACTTTTAAATGTGCTTGTGTGGATGTATTCACGTATATCTGGATGTATAAAGGCTTTTATAGAGAAGAATTTCTAGAATTTTCACAGATGGACATTGCCAAGATAGATAATAATTCATGGCTGTAGTTTTCCAGCAGTTGGTTTGCACTGGAATAAAAAGAGGCTCTTCCATTGTGCCAGTGGACTGAGCTCTTTTGCAGACGGGTCTCATGAGGATCCATGGTGTGGGTTGCCATGCAGAAGGCAGGGGATTTCAAGATTCAGGATTTGTGTCAGGCTGTTCTCTGCCTAAATTCTTTTAGTTGGACCCATGTTCTAGGGGTTTTTTTTTATTAATTTTCTTACTAAGGAAGAAATATCTGGTGTGAACCAGCACAATTCAACATACATGAGGATAAGGTTATTTTCTTTTTTATAGTGATACATTAGAGGAATCAAGAGAGACACTAAGATAAAGTATAATTAGTGTGCATTAAGGTTTACAGTATTTCCATTAAAATAACTTCCACTGGATTGGTCTTTGTCCATGGAATGTGTGGGTGGAAGCAGACTGCAGCTCTGCCCTTTCCAGATTGGTGAGGGTCTTAGAACAGTCTTTTTCTGTCAAGTCCACAGTGGTTTTCTAGGCTTTTATTTACTAGGAGGCCTTCCAAAAAGCCTTGCAGCTCATGCAGCTTTGGGGTTACAGGCTGGTGGTTTGTTTGGGTTTTTTTTTCCCCTGAATGTTGTGACCCATTATAAATATCCCTTTAGGATCCCCAGATCTTTGGCTGTCGGGCTGTGTATTGATGACATATCAGCTCCTAAGTAGCCTGCAGGGTAAAATACAACTTCACAGGAAAACGAGGTGTTAGAGTGTGATTGTCATTGTCCAAATCCCTGGGGAATAATGTCCATGTATTTCAGGAACAGTGCTCCAGAACGCTTTTGATGTAGAATAAACACACCAGGTGCTGTTATTCTGAAATCCAGGCTCTGTGTGATTTTATATTATAACAAAAGAATTAAATCTGTATTTTCTGATTTGCTGTCCTTGTTACCGGGCTGATGGAGGCTTTTTCCTGAATGCTTGTCAGTCACTTCTCATTTGGGTGATCTAGAACAGTGCATTTATGATGCTTTGTGTGGAACAGAATTCCAGTATTGGTTTCAGCCTGTTGAGAAACAGATGGAAGCTGCTGTCTGTCTGTCAAAGTGGAATGGAGACTTTGTGTGTGTAACTCTTTAACAAACACTAGTGTAAGGTTTAAAGCACATTGCTTCCTTTCAAGGCTTATTTACAGTTTGTGAATTTACAACTGGTATCAAGAAAACATTTCTTTTTAAGGGATGAACACTAGTTCTAAAAGTCCCTTTTGTATTTCTTAAATCAGTGTATTTTGGACTCGTACTTTGATAGAAGACTGAAATTCTTTAGATCTAGACGCTGGACTCCTCAAGATGAGAAGGCAATTTTTTCACTTTGAGTACTTCAGCAAATAACTTTCACGTTGGAAAATCGGATTATGTGTAATACATAAATCAGAGTTAATGGTGTTAATCAGCAAAAGCAGCTTGTTGGAATGTGTGGTTCATCACAGTCCTCATCTCTGCTGCACCAAGGTTGGAGTGGTGTGCTGGTAATCTCATTAACACACACAACTAATTGCATTTGGGGCAAGGAGCAGTTTAATATGCACGTGTGTAAAGGTGTGTACACAGCTGTGTCTCTGTGCTAAACCAGGAACGCTTTCCTGGAAGAGCTGTCCAAGGCATAAAATTATTCTACATAATGAGGACAAATTCTTCAGTGTTGTCTGAAACATTGCCTGAAAACTCAGGGTAAAAACCCGTGGCTGTAAGACTTGTAGCAGTTCTGTAAGTCTGTAAATGGAAAATAAATTGATTAGAAACAGCTCTCATCAGATAGTTAAAATTATAAATATTCAATCGTCTTTAACAGACTTTCAAAAAATATTTTTATTTAAATTCCAGGACCTGCCTGTGTAGGTTCTTTTATTGTATTCAAATGGAATAAGTTTTTTTTCTGTCCAGACTCAAACTGAAATAAAGTGATGCACAGTTACTGCCTTTTACAATTCTCTTTGTCAGCTGTCTCCACTAATACTGCTATGCATTTTAAGGTCAGTGTGCAGTCACTTAACCATGTTAAAAAAAATAGAGCAGGCTTCAAGAACTATTTAAAACGTGACATTTTTATTTAAAAAGAATATTTCAGAACTTGCTTCTGTTCGAATCAAGCATTACTGAAAATTTCTGGAAAGGGTGAGGGAGAAAAATCCGAGTATCTGTGCTTTTTATGTTATTGTCTTTTTTTATTGACAACTTCTAATCTGAACCTTTATGTTGAAACCAAAATAGAACATTTAGGGTGAAATTACTGTGGAGGCTTGGAAGTGACAGTGAAAGACATAAAATAGTGATTAGGCATGTTCTGTTCTCAATTCCTGTGTTTACTCTTGTGTTGTTTCCACATGAGCAGTGAAGTATCTGCCTGTGATAGCAAGGATGTTTTGGGGAAATTCTGTGCTGTGGTTAGCCATGAAATTTTTACTTGTTACTTTTTCAAAGAGCTGTTTCAAGCTGCTTTTTAGGGATTAGTTGATTTTTCTGAGAAGTTTATTCCTGACTTTAATCTGTCATCTTTCATTTCAAATAGGCGACATTTATGAGATTAAATTAATATGACCCAAATTATGATACTCTGCTCATAAATTTCTAGCCTAAGCTGTAAACCTCTGTAAATGCCTCCAAAAAACCATAAATTCTGCAGCTCTTTCAAGCAAATAAAAGCATGTACAGGTCAAATGTGCAACATCCAATGGAGTGTTGCTGCAGATCCAGCACAGCTCCATGGCCAGGAGAGCTGCACTTGATGATCATTGTGACATTTGTTACACGTTCCCTTCCTAGGAGCCACTACCAACCACCTGGGGGGTCTGGAACCCTTCACAACAGCGCACAGAGGATGGGAGAGCCACAGTCCACCCGGAATTGTCAGCTAGGAAATGATTTTCCTGGTCTCCTTCTGTTTTTCTAGAGCCCTCTTATGGCAAAGTTGGAAGAAAAAGGAAAATTTAGCGTAGGCTTTTACATCAAGAATTCATCGCAGAACAAAAAGTGACAAAATTCTTGGTGTGCAGCTCAAGAGGTTGCCAACAAATACAATACTTGCCATTATTCAAACACATTTGCTCAGAAGTACCTTTCTGATTTTTACATAAAGTATCCCTGTAGCTGATGCAGGCATTGTTAGAAACTCCCCTCCCCAGTATTTTGGTGGGATAAACACGTGTTTAGCTTATGGCTTTTTCACTCTGAGAAATTGTGCTTCCATTTATAGCAGTAGCATCTGTTTGGAGGAAAAAACCCCATCAAATGATTGGGACTTGGAATTCTCTTGTGGCTCAGCCATTGATAGATCACCTTGCTGGAATTTCTCGCTCTTGGAATAATGGGGATTATATTCTTTTATTTCTGTAGCCTTCCAAGAGCCTATTATAAATAGCATGATTAAATGCAAATGATGGCTCCACCAAAAAGACAAAAGGCACTGGGAATTGGGTACCGAAAATAGGCTTTTTCCTCTGCTCACCTCGCACCCTCAGTACTGTTGGATATGGAAATTTATAGCAGAGCCAAGTTTTTCCTGATACATGTTTCTGGAAGGTTTGGTTTTGCATCCCTCTCCCCATGCCTTCCTCTCTCCCATTCTTATGGGGAGTGTTTGTTCCCTTGGTCATTCAGCTCTTGCTGATTAGAAGTACTCAGCTTGTTGTAAAGGGCACATGGGCTGGAGTTAATTGTCCTTGCTCAAGCTGAAATGATGGATTTTAAAATTCTCATGTCTGGTTATTGATATAGTCAATTCATCATTGATACAGTGAATTACACTGAATAGATTATTATTTTGCCATACATTTAAACTACAATGTCAAATACATTTAGGTTGTCATAATTCAAAGTTCTCTCCTTGTGCTCTTGCTGTGTGAAATTATTTTTTCTTCTTTAACAAAATTTATCAAAGATAAAATACCAGCGCTCCTAATACATTAGAATATTTATTTGCAAGGATGTATTATTAGCTCGTGTTCATCTTCCTCTTTATCCCAATATCTACTCCTTCCTTAAAGCCAAAATGACTTGCCAGGTTTCCTATGATCATCTTGGTGTTTAAAGAGAATCAAACTAAGGCAATATGTGCATGGCACTTAAATTTAGATATTGGTTCACATGTACTAACCACATCTTGTAGTTTCAGTAGCAAAACAGACTTTGGTAGCAATTTGGTCATCGTTTGGTCCCCACAATTGAATAGCACAATTCAGAAATAAATTACTGTAATATCCAATATTCCAAACTGCTACTTAGTGAGTTACAAGTCCATTGGAGGAATATTGAAACCACATTTTCATAGGAAAGTGTTTGAAATTGGCATTGACTTCTTCCAGTTTCTCGTGCCCTTTCCTTGTGCACGTTTTTAGCACTGCAGCAGTTCAGCTTTGGAGAAGACAGATTGAGCAAGTCCTCAATTTTCAGAATATATTGCAGGATGCTCATGGAGAATGAACATCCATTAATAATCTCAAATTTTTCATCTGAATCCGGAGTGTGATTAAAGACAGAATCATATGGAGAAGTAACAACACTCATAACCAACTGCTTGTATTGTACAGATAAGGCCAAGAATTATTGGAGAAGCAAATCCTGGGCAATGCAGGGAAAATCTCATTCACCTTGTCAGAAATGGCAGAGCTTTCCTGAACCTGTTATTTGTTACTGAGGTTTGCTTGAATCGTAGGGCACAGTGTTACAAATGACAAAATAAATCAGGAGGAGGATGAAATTGAGAGTTGGACAGCTTTGAGGTGAGGCTTCAGCTCTGCAAGGATGGGCACAGTTAGGGCAGATGATAATTATGGCTCTTGGTCAGGTATTGACCCAGGAAATTACTTAGAAACACCACAATTTATTTATAATAAGTACAGGAATTGCAGGCAAACCCATATTTGCCTTTTTGGTTTTTACTTTTTCTTACAGGACTGCTCTTGATGAGATGTGGGGAACTCCCTGAAATTTTAGATTTTTTTTTTTTTTTTTAATTTAGCAGTAAAGAATTATCATGTGAGTGAGAAATTCCATCAAATGAAGCACATGGACTTAAATCCTGGTCCAACCTGTGACCCATCCCCATCTTATCACTTAGTCCAGAGCACTGAGAGCCACGTCCAGTCCTTCCTTGGACACCTCCAGGGTGCACCAGGGTTGACTTTCAGTAGCTTATTTTTGATAGATTATGTATTTGTGGAAGATAGTGACATTGTACAAAGTGGTGGAATTAAAAATAAACAAAAAGAACAGTTTCTGCATTGAATTGTTATTTATCATTATTTCTTTGCTGCTTTTCAGACACATCTAGAATGAGTAGCAAAACATATTTATCCCCACGGGCATCCAGCAAGCGTAGAATTAAATACATAAATACAAACGTAGAATTTTCAGTGAAGTAATTATAAAGAGGCTTTAGTCTTGTGTTCCATATGTTTACCAGCTTGGAATATTTAAGGTCTTTGGGTGGCAAAGAGCACATTTTGTTCATTTGACTTTTAAAAATATATTTTTTAATTATTACGATATAATTCCTGCAGTTCCTTGCCTTTGGAATTTTTTTCTTTCACTTTGCTTATCATTTGGAAAACATTTCAGGAAAGGAGGCTTCGACCTCCTGACAGTTGATGGACAGCAAAGACTAAACCTTTTCCATTGCAGCAAACCACTGGAACAGATTTGCCACATTTCCAAAGTAGAGGCTTTTATCCAAAGGAATTATATAATAAATTCACAGTTTGGATCTGTCTTCTGAATTTCCAGGGCTGGTAAAGATTCTGTGATAAATATTAAATGATGCGTATTTGTATTGTATCTAAAGCCAACTTGAGCACAAGGCAAATACTTTGTAGTTTAAATAAATATAATTGTGTGCATACAATTAATGATCATGGAAGTTTACACTAATTTTTTATGACAATATATTTTATTTCATCCTATGTTTTACTGAAACTGGTTTTCTTTAAAAGATCAAAGATGATGGACAACAGTCAGCATCCTCAGGAGGTGAAAAGTGGAGAGGGGGGGAAGGTCAGGGTTGCTCGTGTTTCTGGGAGGTCATTGCAAAGGTTGCACTGTCCAGGCTCTGCATTGCTGTGTCATTGGGAATGAAAGGAAGAGGAAAATCATGTATTGCTTGTATTCCTTGGTGTGACAGCTCTTAATTCTTGTTGCATTGATTCCTGCTTTTCTGTTCCCACGTGTGCTTGTTTTCGAGTTCAGAACTAAGTTCTACAAGAGTCCCTACATGGATAGAATGGCAAAAATCACAATTATTTACTAACTTGTGTTCCACTGCTGGGAAGTCCTTGAGGATTTGTGTGTGTGCACTCCTTCTCTCCATTTGGAGTCTTCCAGGGGATCCATTGCCACGGCACTTGTATTACAACTTTACCATGGACATTTAACCTCGCAAATCCTCTGGTTTTTCTAATCAGTGTTACCATCTGATGACGTGGAAAACAAATGCTGAAGTCAAAGGTCACTGACCAAATATATCATTCAAATTCAAAACAAACTCAAACCCCAGCCCAAGTCCCAGTTTTCTGTGTTCCATCCTGCAGTGTGCCAGGTTGCTGTTGAGCAGCTTTTCTTCGTGCTCCTGTTAGAGCTGTACCCATGCTCAGCTGATAAACTGACAGTACTTTTTTCGATTTACAGCTTGTCTAGAAACTAATGAGTTGTTACTTTTATAAAATTCCCCTTCTCGCTACACTCACCGACAGCTTTTTAACTCTTAAAATGTTTTTCTTCATTGAATACTTGTAAATGATGAGGGTAATTATAATGGTTTGAACATAGCTTGGTGGTGTTGGCATTTTAAGCCATGTTGTGTAGACATCAGGCATGCAGCAAAGATCTTGGGTTTCAAGATGATGTTAATCTGACAGGCTTTACAGTTATTTTAAAAGGTGCCAGTTGGGAAGACATTTTGGGAAGTTTAGAATGCAATCCTGAAAGACTTAGAGAATTACAGCTTTAGTTTATTTTCTGTACAAGTGTTTAAATGTTATCCAATGAATTATTCTCACTCTTTTTTCATAAGCTCCTTTGGCAAACCAACAAAAAATTCCCCATGCTTCCTGCCCTTTCCTAATGTAAACAATTAACCAATTGGTTCTGAACTAATTGTGAAATAGTTTTCCCCAAGCAGTTGCTCTCAGGAACTGTTTGCTGCAGGAAGATGTTTAACGATGAGAGAATTGGCCAGCATATTTATGACCAACTTGGATTCCAGATAAATTTTCAGTGGGAAATTATTTAGACAGGTTCTGCTGACTGGTGAGATGATGCTTTTGATTTCTGGGTCCATTTTAGATAAACAAGTGACAGCAGACAGATAGTTGGAGTGAATGTTTTATTGCAGCGAGGGAGATCAGTATTTTAGATTTAGTTCTTGTCAGTAACAGTGACATTATTAAAGTACAAGTTCCAGAGAGTAATTTTGGACTGAATAATCACAGATTTATTTATTTTCAGTTCAGAAAGGCAGGCATTAAAAAATTCTGTTGTTTACTGATTGAAAACCTTGGATACGTGAACTATTCTTTCAATTGTATTTTCTTTGTATTGTCTTCAGATTTGGTTGTATAACCTTTATAACTTTTCTAAAATTTTATAACTTTTCTAAGTGGCATCCAGGTTCACATTTTGGCAAGATTATCTTGCTGAGCAAACCAAGTTTTCTGCTAAATTTTTCATAGAACTTTATGTTTTAAATGTCTGTTTAAAATTTCAGAATTTGGTTTTACTCTCTCCAAACTCTGCAGTGAGAGAAGTTTTGCTTGATGTGTCATCCACTGCACTGCACCTGGTAACAGAGTTCCACAGCTCATTGTTACATAACTGGGGTAATGTCATTAATGGAAACGTTTTGAAAAGAGTATTTTAAATATGTATAAATGTTTACTGTTTGCAAAACAAAGAATCTGTACCACAATGTAGAATAACAGGCTGCTCACATCTGAGCCAGAGTTATTTCTTCTTTATCTAATTTATTATAAATTCTTTATCTAAATTAACCTACCAAAAGAAGGGAACCAAAACTTAGTAACAAAAAAATGAAATATTGAAGCTTTACTTTAGTTTCTGTTTGCTCATAAATCTTGCAAAGTGTCTGGAAATTTCTGCAGGTGGAGTGTGCAAACATGGCCTCTTGGGATTTTGTTTTTATTGTAATAAAATTCTGTGAATTGAGCCTTTCAGGTAATTCTATAGTGTATCTAATAGTGCCAGATAGTGACCTCAGAAGCATCCTCAAAGTCTCTAGGAAGAAGTTCTCATCTATAAATGTAACAAAATCTAATTTAGTGGTGGAAATCACTTTAAATCCTGTGAGTAATGAAGACACCTTGTTGCATGTTCTGTTCTGATTAACTTGTCTGTGTTCCTGTGAAGAAGCTTCTACCTCAACTGAGCCATTTCTTCAACATCACAGGTTCTGTTCTTTAGAGAAAAAGGTTGATCCCTTTAACCTCAGGAGAACTGAACCACTCCTTGGCACTGAGGCTCCCACCAGTGCTGAGTCACCACGTGGAGCTGCCTGAGGTGTGACTCCTTTGCTATTCCAACTGCAAGCAATACAAAGTGATATCTGTGAGGAAGGCAGGGGTTATTATTTTTATTCCATTGAAAAAGATATTTATCTAGATCACGTTATATATAATGTGACATCACATAGCAGAATTAACTCCTGTGCACGATGGGATGGTGATGGACATGGGCATGGCTCGGTGGCCCCAGTTTTGAGTCCCAGTGCACTGCCTGCATTCCCAGTGCCCCCAGTGCTCTCCAGCTGGGGCTGTGCTGCAGCAGAGCTGCTCAATCGTTGCAATCCACGTCTGCAAAAGGAGGGGAGCCAGCAAGGGCTGCCAAAGGCAGCAGCATTCGGTTGTACCTGGCCACTGTGCTGCTGGGGAGTGCATAAAATGATTTTACACCTTATTTCACAGACAGTAGAAGTATGGAAGAGATTACAGTGCAAACACTTTTAGCTGTACTTTCTGTGGTGTGTTTTAGCCCCTCCATGAAAACTCCTCTCTGGTAGCAAGGACTGAGTGGCCACTCCAGTTTGGGACAGCACAGTGTCGGTGGCTGCACCAGTCTGGCCCTCAGTGAGGTGAGATACAGGTTTCAGATTTTTCACATGTACAGGTAAGGGTAATAAATCAGTTTTCCTCTCTGAAGTATCAAAACCTGCAACATTTAGTGAGATTTGTGTCAAAAGCATAGCTTTAAACAGCAGGTGAGTGCTATGTCCTGCTTGTAGTTCCTGCAAGTTTTTCAATAATTCCCTTTTGTTAAAAAATAGCAGTGATCAAGCAGCCAAAATAAATTTTGGATTTTTTTTCTGAAGGTACATTGTAATTTTGGCTTTGTTTGTTTTATTCTTTAAGGAATAGTAGCTCGACCAAAGCAAGACTGTTTGTGTGTATGTAGGAAATCACAGCTGATCTGTGGAGGTTGTGTCATGAAGAGGCTGAAACTGAGTTTTCTGAGGGAGTTCATAGTTCCTCTGTGAAAAACTGTCTTGAGAAGCTGTTGGTTCAAGAGGAAAGTAGGTTGGGTTTCTCAGTACTTTAAAATAAGGCTGAGATGTGTTATTTCCAGTCTCTCTCAGCAAAAACTACTACATGGCTACAGGCTAAAAACTGAATTCCCATCTCATTTCCAACTTTATCTTCCCACTAGTAACGGTCCTTTAGCTTAACAAAATGATCTGCAAAATACCTGCCAGATTTTACCTTGGAAATAAAAGCTGCCAGTAACATTTGTGTTCACATGGATTTACTGTGCATACAGAGATTTTCTTAGGCTGTTTACAAGCAACATTCCTGACAACAGAATAATTGTCCAAAGTGGAATACTAAGCATTGCTGGGAGAAACCGAAGTGCTGTTAATTTGGATTAATAAAACTTCTTTTCCTTCACTGTTTGGAAGTTGGGTAGTGTAGAAAAATGTTGCTTGAGACTCTAAAGACATTATCTTCACTGTGTCTGTAGCTCTCCCATTCTGATTAGGTCTGGTTTTGTCTCAGTAGCTCATATTCCCTTTGGGGAACAAAATGTTATCTAAAATAAGCAAGTTTCATGCACTGACCTATATAACACATGCACGACTCTCACCAGCCTTGCAGGCAGTTTGTTTAAGAGTTACAGTCTGGATCAAACCTTGGGTTGTTTGCTTTCACTGACATCCTTAATTTTAATTCGCTTCCTACGCCGTTGGAATGTGTGAAGGTGTGTGGAGGAGATGATTATGTAAAGGACAGTGTTAGAAGAACAAACACCAACAAAGACCTTTGGTTTTATATCCAAAAATCAGGCAGCAGTTTCTCCTGATAGGGGAAAATAGGTTCCAGAATAGATTGCAAAGAAAGCAAAGAGACAAAATTACATCTGCTTTTGACACGTTTTAAGATGGAGTTTCCTGTGTGAAAATATTTCCTTTAATCCAGTATTTTCCTTATTTAAACAATAGAAGTGTGTGCTTGAAATGCTAATGCAGACTAACAAAGGCTCTAAATGCATGGGAAAATGATTAGCTAAGAAAAAAAACCCAACATCTTTAACTTGAGTTATGTTATTGATGAATCATTCCACTGAAAGAGAGACTCTGTCTAGGTACAGAGTCATCCTAAAGCTTTGATTGTGCATTGCTGTCTTACAGAGCTTGTGTGGCTTAAAGGGCTGGGCTGGAACCAACTTCATGAGCTGTTTGTTCAGGGGTCTGGTGCCAAACCTGTCAGGGTTTAACATAGCCCCAAACACTCACAGTGGCCCTGAAGCCATAATGAGCTGATACTTTCTGAAATGAGTGCCCTCGAGAAAGTAAAAACAGAAATTTGTGATATTTAAACAGCTTTTATTTCTCAGGTTCTGCTAGTCTTGTGTGTGCACCAGCCAAGATACAATGACAATAATTATTTTTTCGCAAGATGAATTTTGACAGCAGAATTTACTCCCGGTGCCAAAAGGCTGTTCTTGCCTTTCTTTACTGCTTGTTCTGCTAATTAACGTTAGCATTTGATTGATAGTGTATTTAATAATGTCCAGGTTGTTTGTTTGTTTTAACTCTCAGGTTCTCTAAGGAAATGGAAACTCTGCTGTGCCTCCAGAATCACGTTCCTTATAGTGCCTGGCAGAACAATCCCACACTTACTTTAGGTTTAGGATCAAAAAGGCTTCACACGATGTACTGCAAGGTGCCATCTGGAGTACCTGAAGTTGGTCCCTCCACCAGCAGCATCCTGAGGACTGAGGGTATTTCGGGATGCTCACTGAGGATTTTGGGAATTAGGCGGTTGCTGGTTCCTCCCCGGGGCGCCGCTGCCGCGGTGCTGGGGTGGCTGAGCACGTTTGGGGCGGGTGTGTCAGGGCCTGAGCGCACACGAGGCTCACCCAGCCTTGTCCTCCCGTCCCCGCGGTGGCACGGGCGCTGCCAGCTGCACTTTGCTGTCACCTCTGCATTTCCACCGTGATGGTCGCGTGTCCAGAGCCAGGGAAAGTGCAATTCGCTGCCTGACTGCCCGTGAGCCGGTGATTCAGAAATGTGTAAGATTTTACACATCGCCCCAGAGGGAAGGAGGTGCCTCAGAAGAAAAGCCTGCCTTCTGATCCACTCTTTTCCCCCTGCTATTTACTTTAATTAATGGCTGTGGCATTCACGGAGTCATTTTAATAATGTGTGCAATAGGTGGAATTAGGTGCCCTGGCATTGATTGCACTTGATAACAGGCTTGGACACACCAGAAATGAATCTCCAGCTATGATAATTATGTCAGTGTTGACAAGTCCTGTTTCTTCTCTGCCAGTGCTACGTTTGCTTCATTAAAATATAGCCGCTCCACTGCAGTTTTTGCTTTGTTTTGGATTTACTCTGGCATGAATAAATCTACTCTCCATCTTCTGTAGTGTGTTTATGATGCTCACTTCGTTTGCTATTAAAGTGACAAAATGGGACAGTCTTTCCAAATGAGATGAATCCTGTACGAGGCAAGAGATGGAATTGAGGCAATTACAAACTGTGCAGGTATTTTCAGTGCTATGCTTTATTACAGGATGGCAGAAATTGTTGGATTGTCCCAGGGTCTGTAGCAGGATTCCTTCCTGCTGTATTGCACAGGGGGGTGATAGTGGCACAATGGGACTGTGCCATCCCCTTCTGCCCTGCTGCTTTCCATATGACTCACAGCAGGGAACAGCAACGGGCTCGGGGTTTAAAAATAAACTACTTCGAATATATTCCAGTAAACATCCAAAAGGAAGAATATTGTGTCTTAAATGATTGCTAAATACCCATTTAGTACTGACAATATTGAAATCAGGCAGCGCAGATCTCAGTAGGAGATTTGCCTGGGCTCTTTGAAGTTTCATTCAGGAGATTGCTCGAAGCAATCAAGGCTTTGTGTTTTTGGGAGGGAAATCACCTCCCGTGATGGTGCTGGATAAATACACAGTCAGGGCTTCTCTTTTGGGGCTGACATACAATAATTACTGCAGGGTTTCTCTAGAGTTCATAACAGAATATACCTGCTGTCGTAGGGACATATGAGAAGAGAGTACAAACTGTGAATTTTGAGCTGTTTTAGCTGACCCAGATTGCTACTCAGTGTTTATCCAGAGCTAAGGATGTTCCAGACCTAGTATTCCAAGTTATTTTCTCAGATTTGTTTGAAAGGTGAAATATCAGGTCCTCATATATCAAATGCTTTTGCTAAGATGATATTTTCTCCTTTTAAAATATAGTAATTTTTACAAGACTAACTTATATTTATGTGTTAATGACTTCATTGATAACCTGAGAAACATCTCTAATGTGAAAATTGCATAAGTGTTCCATGTGGATAACCACAGTTGACCGTGAATAATTGACATTACACATTATTTGTGCCCTCAGATTCTCTGGTCTGGGTCTCACAGCTTTAAAAAAGCATTTAAGCCACATGAAATCCAAGCTGTACAAACTTTACTCTCGGAATGAGCTGATATTGATTTTAGGCACCACTTACTCAGCTCCTTAAATTCCTGGAAGCATCGAGGGGGGGGGAAACCTTGGCATTCAGCATTCCTCATGAGCAGGCTGTAGCCAGGGTTCTGTCAGAGCAGCCTCGGACCTGCCCAGGGAGGCTTTGCAAAGTTAGAGCTCAAGGCACAACCATAACTCTGCTGCTAAACCCTCCCGTGTTTGTGGGTAGAAATACATTTAGAAATTAGTATTTAGATGCTGATGTAGAATGTGTTATGAAAGGAAAAGATGTAAGATTTTGGGGGCTCTACCTTTTTTTTGTTTTGGTTTTTGGTTTTTGGTTGTTGTTGGTTGGTTGGTTTGGTTTTGGGGGTTTTGTTTTGCTTTCTGCGTTTTGGTTGGTTTTCTCTTTTCGTCCTCTATCCTTGTGTGCTGTCTGAGGCAGTTCTCTGCAGCACAACAATTAATTCTTTGCTGGAGGAGCAACCAGCAAGGGAGAAGCAGGACAGGGAAAAAACCAATTTGTAAAAGTTGGTGCTACTGGTGGGGAAGGAAAGGAAGGAAGGACTTCCAGAACTGGGAGAAAACATCTGCAGGTGGACACAGGAGCTGCTGTGGCCACAAAGCTGAGGAATGGGTTATGTTTGGTTTTTATTTTGCCTGTTAGGAAAAAAAAAACCCCAATCCAAATTCAGTTTGTTCTATTAGCTTTTCCACCAATCCTATACATTCATAAATTTCTCAAAATCCATTCACGTTGTGGTGAACAAATAGAAATAAATTCTCATTTTAGTAAGTGCCATTCTCTGGTTCAGGAAGAAATTCAAATGAGTGAAGAGCAGACCTGCTAAGGAACTTGGATGGTTTCAGCTTAAACTCTGTTTTAGGAACTGTTTGTGTGAATAAGCAGAAATGTAGGAAACTGGTGTTGGAATAAGCATTTCAAGGGATCTAAGCCTTGTTTAAGCAGAATTTAAAACACTGAAGGTCACCTCTGCCACTGGAAAATCTAAAAGAAATATCAATCCAGCCAGTGCAAGGCTGAGCCACTGCAGTGATAAAATTCTATTGTTAAAATATAGAACAGGCACACAGGAGAGAAGTGGAAATTATTTTCTTGTTCTTATAAAAGGGCAGGTTATAGTTCCCATAGCTTCTGTGGAAAAAATGGAATATATTTTCTGTACTTTCTGTTTACAATTCTGCTGATGAGAACAGAGGTCAGGGAGGGAAACAAATGCCCTGTAACAGTAAATGTCCACCTACTTAAATGATTTTTTTAAAATTTATTTCCTCCATATACAAGTTGCTTACTCAGTCGCAGCTGTTTGAATAGAATGGGGACAGAGTTTTCTCTGACATACAGGAGATTTTATTTAGAGTTGTGCTGAGTAGATGCTCAGTAGATTTCCACTTCCCCTCGCTGACAAATGGGTTCATGGCAAGGGGAATGTGAGCCATGCTCTCAGCAGCTCATTTCTTGAAATAATTGTATTTAAAAGAAGAAATTTAAAGAAATGATGTTGAAAATACTCTCTTTAAAAAGAGGAAAAGTCTTCATTTTCTACCTCTATTTACATAAATCATTGCTAGAACTGGCTCCTGTAATAGATTTCATCATTTCATCTCTGCTGTATCTGCGTAAGTTACTTGGCCCAATTAATGAGAAATTATTAAAATACCAAGCCTGTGTCAGAATTATCTGATAATGAGGGGAATTTATGGCTGTTTGACGCTGTGGAAGGGGGTCTGCTTACACTCAGGCACTCTCCCCCCTCTGGCAGGCTCCTCACTGCTCTCCTTTGATAGAGATCATAATAATATTATGCCCTCCAAATGCTGTGACTGGTTTGTATCACAGTCCCTTGCAGGAGCTTCATTTTTGAACCAGAACCCCCCAGCATGTGCTGGCTGCTGGAAAAGCACAGAATAAACTCAGTCCTGTCACCTTTCAAGTGAAATTGGATTTGGAAATTTATTGTCACGTCAGTAGACAGAGCTGATGTAAAGAATATTTTTAGCCAATTAATAGCCAGATAATCATTCCAAATGGTGCAAAGCAGCATCACACACAGTTCAATGCCATTTCTTGTCTTCATTTGTGCTTTTACAAGTCAGTCTGGCTCCGTGCTCTGCGCTGGCTCCCATCAGGGGTTTATCCACATGGATAAGATCTTTCCAGAGCCTTCTCCTCTCCAGCAGAGCAGTCGCAGCTCTCTGAGCCTGCTCAGGGTCAGATGCTCGTGTCCCTCACTCATCCTCATGGCCCCTTGCTGGACTCTCTGCAGTAAATCCACACCTCCTGTGATCCCCCCTCCTGCTTCCAGCTCCATTATTCCTCATTCCGTAAGAGCAGCAAAAAAAGGCTGGCAGCTATAAAAATTAAAGTGAAGCCTCTTATTAAAACGTCCTGAGATAGTTGTGGGGTTTTGAGGATTCCTTGATTTTCTGTTAATATATATGATGTGGTCTATGAAGAATTAGTATTGTTTTGTGTTTGCAGTTGTTCAGGTTCAATTTGATTTTAAAGGCAGACTTTCTGGCATAGCCATGAGATCCTAATTATAAAACTTCATGTATTTTATAATATATGCAGCTGACATTTGTTTATTTGTCTACCAGACTGAAATTCTTGTATGGTAATCCACCAACCTGGGAATTAAAGAGCAATTCACAAGCTTTTTAAGATGTGGGACAGCATCCCAGATTTTGGCAGTAAACTTATAACTTTGGATTTTATGGAGCTGGTTTTTACTGCTCCTGAGCATGTAAACTGCCTGTAAATTTGATTCTATAGACCAGAAAATTTAGAAGCACACAGTTTTCTTCAATATAATATACAGTTTAAAAATAATAATGGCATAAAAAGTTGCAAAATAATTGCTCTTACTGAGTTTGAATGTAAGAAGATAGAAGGAAGAGGGGAACAGTTTTGGAAAGGAAAAGGAAAGACAAGGGAAGTGGAGGAGAACAGATCTGTAAACATTTCAACTACAGGCTTCATACAAGCTATGTAAAGAAAATTACTGGCATTATATGCTTGTAACACCTGGAAGAATTTGGAAAGAATATTCTCTCCTTCTTCCCAGCAGAAAAGTTTAGTTTCTGAATGTCTCAGTTGTGGTGGCAGGATAAACATTGGTTTTGCACGTGACAGGGACATAACCCAATTCAATAAATGCAGTTTTCCTAAGGCCACATGACAGAAAACAGCTTATGTTTTTAAAAAGTGATGATAATACCAAATGAAAATTGAGATTCAACCTCTGAGAAATGTGGGCTATTTCTTTGCAGTTATAAGTAAATTCTAGTTACAGTCTACATATTCCACATAGCTATTTTCAAGGAGCACGAGCCTTGAAATAGACTGGGAATTATCCTTAAGGAAAGGTTTTCTGTTAGTGCCCAACTTGTTGTCTTGGTGATCACAGAACTTCCTTCGACAGAAAAAGATGGGAATGTTCATAAACATTCCTGCAGTACGGGGTTACATCATCCCTAAATCAGGATCCTCTTCCATAAAAACAAGGCAATTCTTTTACAGAATAAGTCTGGACGAGTTCTGATGGTGAGGGGAGGGTCTGCTTAGGCACATCGGGTTTATTATACTTTTCTAAAGTGAATTTATGGTGATACAGTGATTATGCTGGTTATAGTGAATAAACACTTTCTCTCTGGTACCATTCTCTGCTTTTCTAAAGGTGATTACACTGTAACTCAAGTCAGAGGGTCAGGTTAAAAACCAGGGGGCTTCTGTTTGAGGTTTGGAGTTTTTTGGTTTGGGGTTTTTTTTAACTTTATGAAGGATAACTAAAAAAATTCACTGGTATTATCTAGATGCAACATAGGAAGGTTAGTTGTTTTGTTTACATTCTACAGAGCTTCTAAATGTCTTTTCATGGCTGTGTTTCCTGGGCTGTATCCCCATTAATTCCATGAGCTGGAACACTGAATTCAGGAGCGAGCCGTGGAGTGCCACAGACACCTTCCAGCAGGATCATTCAACGTTTGTTTTTGTGCAGCTTTCGGTTTTCCTTGGAGCAGGGTTTTGCTCACACTAACTAACCCAATAAAACCCCATTTATTTATTTCAGCCGAGGATGTGTAATTAGGTCGCTGTAATTTCCGTGTGCCGTGCCCGGGGGAACTTGCCAGACGTTTTCCACCCACGGTGTGGAAGCTCAGGTTCTGCATTCCCAAAGTGCTGGATCCACAGGGGTGGAGGGCTCTGCATGGATATTTACTGGGAAGGGGGTTAGAAGGGTTCCCCTTTCCAGCAATTTGTGTCTTTGCTGAGTTCCTCGAGCACAGAAAATCACTTTGGAAATGTGAATAAAAGCACCTACGAGTGCTGCCTGAAGCTGGTGGCACGGAAAGACAGGTCTGCAGTCCAGTGCACCCTAACCACTGGCTTTGCTGGCATTTCCATGAAAGGAGACAGAGAAAACCCAGTCCCAGACAAGTTTCTGGCAGGATCTACTTATGCTGCACGCAGTATATTTGCATATATTTGCCACACACACCATATGGCAATTATTCAGATTGCAACAGCCAAGCGTTAGGAACTTATGTTGCTTATTTCTAAGTATAGGTCAAATATGGATTGTTGTGCTGATCAGTTTTGTGCAAGTTTTTCATTTATTTCATGCCTCACCTTTCAGTACTCAAAGTTTTGCCCTTTTCAGTTGTGAAGAGTTGAGTCATTTGCCTTTGAACGTTTTGCCTCCAGTTAGAACCCGAGTGTTTTTTAAAAAGCAGAACTAAAATGTAAGGAAAATGGGTTGTGTCTCTTCCAGCTGAACTGAAGCAATATTACAGAGATGCAGAGGTTGAGCATTTGTTTTAAACCCAACAGAATGTTTGATTTTGTACCTTTAACAATGCCTTTATTTGCAAACTCGAGTTTTTGATGTGCCGTCCTTCATTTGCTGGCTGCCTTAACAACATAAAATAATTTCTAATTCTTCTGTTGCATTTCTAGAAGTGGAGTAGTCTTTAAAAATAAAATTTTGCAGTCATGTTAATCAAATCTTTTATTAATTTGCATGGCAGTCTATGGATTTTTAAAAGTCTGAGTCAGCGTTCAGCTACCGACTTCAAAGGAGGAATATTCAGCTCAGATTGAAGCCGAGCGTATGAGTCAACTCACCAGCTTCTGGAATGTGCTTTTTAGCAAGGGAAAGCAACGCTGAAGCTCAGGATATTTGGGAAAATAGAGCCGGGATGAATAAGTCAGCCAGGAGCAAATGCTGGCCGTGTTGCAGAGCACAGGGCACTGCAGATTCTCAGCTGCCCGTGGGTGAGGCATTACTGGAACCTTCTTACACTCACCCAGCACCAGCAGCTCTTGCCCGGTGTGCAGGAAGCAAAGAGCAAGGAGCAGCCCTGGGCACAAGGGAGCAAGGAGCAGAGCAGGAGCTGTTCCAGGGCACTGAACTCAACTTGTATGTGCTGGTACAGGAGCACCAAATACACACACACAGCAGGGATTTATTTTTCCTTCATTTCTTTGTAGCTTTTGGCTGCGCTTTAAATTTCTGCTCCCGTTTTCCGTCATGGTATTCCTCATGGATTTGTGTGTTCAGGAGCTTTATTCCTTCCCGGATTTTTGCCAGTTAGATTTTTTTTTTTTTTTTTTAAACTTACTTCCTACATACTGTATTTGCCAGTTCATTTTTTTTTGGTCCAAAATGGAACTTGTTCAGGCAGTTTTTGAGGTTCCTGTGAAAATGAGTATGGACCTGGCTAATATCTGTATTTCCTATTGATTATATTTTCCACAACGTGACATAATCATAGAGATTAAAGAGAAACTTCTAAATTAATGTTAATTCTGCAAGTTCTTGAGGAAGCAGAGTCTTCTTTTAGGACCAGAGTTGTGCATGGAACACACTAAAGTAAAATTGCATGTAGTGTAAGTGACAAAAGCTTTGGGATTCATTTTGCTTGTCAGCAGCAAGTCACACCTAAGTAATATTAAACATCTATTATCAAATGACATCTTGACATTTGAGGATAGTCATAATAGTGTTCACAGCAAAATGGACCTAAAAGGACTTCAGGTATCTGATGCTTATCTTTGCACTTCTTGTTCCTTCAGGATTAATTTTTAATTCATTTTTCCATGAAAGAAAGCTTAGAAACAAATGCTTTTAGTAAAGCTGTTGTAAATGTGCTGCAGTTCAAATAAAACCTTGGCAGCAGAGGTGGTTCAGATTTTGTTGTAGCTCATCTGTTCTTCCGTGATAAAGGCCCAGACAAGCTCCAGGATATTTGTCACTGCTTTCTGCAGATTTCTGATTTTCTTTTTTTCCCCTTTTTAAACTGTTCAAGCATTACTGATGTTAATTTGTGCAAGCAGCCTAAAAGATAAGCTGTGAAATGAGAAATGGAATTTTGCTTCTGGTTTGCACAGCACTCCCAAGCTGAAAGGATGAAAACCACTACTCATAATCGACGACTTTTGAGAGATGTGGAGGTCAGGCCAAAGTGTCATAACTGGATATCACAGCTGTCAGTTGGAAATCTGTAGAGAGAGGAGTTAGAACTGGAAAATGGGAATAATTCCACACCTTTTTTCCCCTTGCCCCACCTGCTGGTTTTGCAGGCCCTTGTTCTATAGAATACCTGTGTCTACACTCTGCTCTGGTGGGTCCTTTTTTAATATTGATATTTTAGAGTGCTCTCTCCAGAACTTGTTGCATCAGGCAGGAGCTGTTGTGGTGTGTGGTGGCCTCCTGGTGTCCCAGGGGCTGTGACTGCCTGAGGATGTGGTGCAGGGGGGCTTTGATCCGTGACAGGATTTAATGCACCATTGGCGGCGCTGCTAATTTATTTATCTCTGCTAATGTCAGAGGCATCTGCTCAAATTTTGTTGTCATCCTGGGTTTTTTTTAATGGGAACTTGCAAATATCGAGAGGAACAGCAAAGGTTGCAAACCCTTTGGAATCCTTCCAGCAGAAGACCGTGTCAGATGATCCATTTCCTTCATGAGATCCCATCTGTTGTGTCTGTACACCGAAAAACTGCCTCTTGCTCAAAGTCAGAGCTGAGGAGCTGAAGAAATTGCACATTCTTTATGCCAGAATAAAAGCTTCGCTAGCCATTAGTGTCTAGCACTTTGCAGAGATCTTGGAATTCTCAAATTTGCCAGTGAAGAGTTCCAAAGCACTGCTGGTGTTAATGGCTGGGTCTCTCTCCATCATCTCCTCTGAAAGTAGTTCTGCTATAATCTAAGATCAACAGCATTTGTACAAAACTGTATTTACAGCTTGTAGACTGAAAAGGCAGTGAAATTTGTTTTTAAGAGGCAGAGTGGGCCAAGGTTTTCACACAGGTTTTTGGAGCTGAAGATGCTCAGTTGCTTTCAGCTACCACTTTGGATTACTGGATTATTTCATTTGGATTATTCCATGGCAGTTAATGATGGTCCTGTCCTTCTTTCAAAGGAAGATATTGTTTGTACATGACAGCACTAAACTTTATCTGCTAGAATCAGGCAGATTTAGGATTTTTGCCACAATATAGGCATTTATATTTTTTCCTAAATAAATTTTGTACAGAATACTTGTTCAGTTTTCTTAGAAACGTTTTTCCAATAGCAGTATGCTTTCACTGATAGAAAGTGTTGGATTTTGGAAACAATACAACAGCAGGTTTTTACAGGTTTGGCTAATAATTTCTTTTTTCTAGTGCTAAAAATGGAGTTGAAGTTTTAAAAAACAAACTACAAGGCACAGCCAGATTTCAGATATATTCAGAATGTTCTGTTACAAATGATGCAACTTGCTAATTGCTTTTAAATGAGGGTATTTGTGCCTGTGATGATTACTGCAAAGCATCATTTAGAGTCTAAAAACTGGAGTAGTGTCCTGATTGGGGTTTGATTTGCAAAAAGTACTTGAGAAATGTGATGCTGTGGACTTGCAATCATATTTTAAACCTTCCTTGTCAATGGCTCTCAGGATGCCATCCTTCCAAAAATGTTATCAGTGTTGGGTAACAACTCTGCAGAGAAGAAATAAGGGCTGGGTTGGAGGGAATGGTTGGTTCAGAAGTATAAATCATTTCTTAATCTGCCTCTAAGAAATTGCTTCAAGATGTTTTGAAATATTGAAAAGTCTAGTCGTTTATAATTAGGGCCTGGTTCAGCACTAACGATGTTAAATTTCAAAAGACAAAATGGCAATACAAAGAAAGAAAAGGCTGTTTATTGACAAGAAGGCCTCTGATCCAATACAAAATGTTCAATGTGGGGAGTTAAAGAGAAGGATGAAAGAGGAGGTATTTTATTTCTTTATCTCAGGAGATTAATATTCCCCCAAAATATTGCTTCATCATTAGAAAGTCAGAAAAACAAAAAAAAAAAAATCAGATTTTAAAAGTATCTGTTTAAATATGTCCCACATTAAAAATGCTATTAAATTTGTAAACTTTAAAACAGTAACTCCACTGATATGTGTGCAAACCTACTGTGAGCCAGCAGACGGGACTGAGCAATTTACACACATCTTTAATACAATGTGCTTTTCCATGCTCAGAGGATTTCCAGAGGTCATCTCTGTGTATAGATCAGAGCCTTTTCCTTGAAGAAATCTTGTTGCTATAATAACAGACCTTCTAACATTAGTACTATCTCCTTTTAGCAATTTTTTCTTCTGAGAAGTTCCTGTATCCACTCTAATTTCTCTTGCACCATCAGGATTTATGAGATACAATACCTGGGATTTCAATAATCCCAATTTCAATAATAATTGAAAATAATTTCAATAACTAAGTGATGCTATTAAAGGCCTTAGTTATTTGCACATGACTTTTTTTAATGACCAGAAGCTAAACTCAGGAAGGTCAGAGAAGCTCTCTTTATGGATTTAATTTTTCTTTAAAGTCAGGTACAGTTTGTTCTATTTGAAACTCTCTCCTGTGTTTTGATCCAGATGAAGACACTCCCTGCCAAATTAACCATGAATATTAAAGAACTGTACAGACAGTATTATCCAAAACACATTTTCCTTTATGTCTTCAGCTGTGCCTTCATTATATCCAGGATGTTTACAAAGGAAAAAGATGATTTCTACCCTCTTTGTTGAATTTTCTGGTTTGTGGGTTCAAATTCTAGTAATGCCTCTCTCATACCACAGTCAGAGTGGGTTCAAAGCTTGTCAAAGTGAAGAAAGGATATTAAAATCTCATCTCTGTGTTTACCTTATTCATACTTTCCTGTCATGTAGCCTTAGCTGAGCTTTTCCTTCTTCCCCTTTCACCCTTGGGTTGTCCCAGACTTCTGGTGACCTCTGAAGGGCACATCCCCCCCACAGCTGGTGAGGGGAAGCCAAAATCAAAGAACTAATATAGTTTCTGGGAAAGTAGGGAAGTGCAGAGAGCATTCCTAATTTACACATAATTTAACTGGAGGGAAGGAGAAGTTATTTTCTGTACTAACTTATTTTTACTTGGAAAAAAAAATCTAGACAGGGAGCTCTGAAATATGTGAACTGAAGCAGATAAATCCTCAGGAACACTCGTGGCTGGTGGGTGAAGTTGTTTTTTAGTTTCTATTGTGAGTTCCATTATCTGTTGATTGCATGCACAGTTGCTTTCCCTGGGGTGTGGAACTGCTTTGAATTTGAACAAAGTGGCTTTTTAGAAGTTTTACAAGCTGTTACAGAAATTCAGCAAGTCAAGGGTACACAATTGCTTGGCATGTGTTTGGAGCTCTGTCTTCTTGGTTTGGACACAATGCTGCCATTGACACTGAGGAAGTTTACTTTTTAACTTCCCATACTAGATCAGACCACTTAGCCCAGTAATTTCAGTAAGAGTAGCATCAAAGAAGGAAACCTGGAAGAAGATCCTTGCTCTATCTGTAATTTAAGTCAGTCATTAGTTTATATACCTGTTTCAATTCACCTTCAGTTAACCTTGTAAGCAATGTTATTTTCCTACCTCCAGTAAGTATTTCCAGCAGGTACAGATCAAAGACTTTGCTGTAATGCTCCTGAATAGTATTTTTATTGCTAAATATGCAGAGGACACGCATATCCCACCTTCTATTCCAGTTTGCTGCAGTGCACTGTCCTTTCTTCAGACTCCAAGGAATAAGCAGGTGGAAGCTGTAAGTCACTGGGGACCAGGAATCTAGGGAATCTGTCATGACTGCAGAACTGAGGCATGAAATCTTGAGGTGAGAAGGCTCTTGGGAAGAGGCAGATGGCACTACAATTTCTGTAAGGCCTTTGGTAGTCGTAATTTTTCCTGTTTGAGTGCAGATGGGTGAGGGGGATCGAGGAGCCCTGTGTTAATATAAGCAAATAGCTGAGAAGGGAATAGTTCGGTGGTCTGTTTGGGGAAGAGGAGGCTGAGGGGAGACCTCATTGCAGTCTACAACTTCCTCATGAGGGACAGTGGAGGGGCAGCTCCAGTCTCTGCTCCCTGTGACCTGTGACAGGACCCAGGGAATGGCTGGAGCTGTGTGAGGGGGCTTTAGGTTGGATATCAGGGAAAGGTTCTTCCCCCACAGGGTGGTGGGCACTGAACAGGCTCCCCAGGGAATGGGCACGGCCCCAAGGCTGCCAGAGCTCCGGGAGCGTTTGGACAACACTCCCAGGGATGCACAGGGTGGGATTGTTGGGGTGACTGTGCAGGGCCAGGAGCTGGACTGGATGATCCTGTGGGTCCCTTCCCATTCAGGATATTCTGTGATTCCATGATTTAGTTTGCCAGACATGGGGCATATTTCACCCGAGTCCTGTCAAGCAGATTATGTGAGATACCAGCTGGAATGTGGTGTTTGAGGCAGAATAATGTGGATGTCACAGAGAGGAGAGCAAAGGAAGAGGTTCATAGCAGAGAGACCCTTGTTCCAGGTGCTGTCTCTGGCTTCTCAGCCCAGGGATTATTCTAAAGGAGTCTATGGAAGGTGACTGAAAAACCAAATTCATTTCAGTTCTATTGCTGTCCACATGTGTGCATTTCTAACTAGATGGAGAATTCAGAAATCATTCTAAGGGGGTGGAGATCGGCCTTCCCAGAGGGATCCACCGCATCCAGCCTTTCCTCACCCCCTCCTCACTGCGCGTTCCTCAGCCCCGGCCGCAGCCGGCGCAGCTGCTGACCCGTTCCGTGTGCTGCTGTGCCCCGAGCACGGGGCTGTGCTGGAGCATCCCGCCGCCAGCCGCAGGTGGATGCAGCAGGCGCTGGGATCGGGAACGCCCGGCGTGGGGCTGGCAGCAGGGCCCGGCAGGCACCGTGCGTGTGCAGGGATGCCCAGGAGGCAGGAGCAGGGCAAGCGTCCGGCTACATCACACCGAACAGCTCTGTTGGACTGCCCCTGTGTGACACTCCGGATCGCTGCTCAATAAGAAGTAAGGAGCCAGCTGGGAATTTCCCTATCCCAGCACAATATGGGGCTTTATGAAGAGATCTCCTAGTAGGGAGTGATTGCAAGATAAACATATAAGAAAGGAAGGATTTAGAGATCCAAAATGATGGAAGGTGCTTGACTTGTTTGGATGAAATTGTTTGAAGAGATGCTGGTTTAAGTATTTTTGTGCTGCCTTTTATTATTTTCACAAGGCTGAATGAATTGTAAGGTTCCATCTCTCCCTCAGGTTTGATTGGAAGTGCCCAAAAGGCTTCTAGGGCTGCAGGATGATCACATAAGCCTTGCATTTATGGGAAGCTGAGCTAACTTTTTCAGTAAAAACTGTGTATGTTTGTGCATGAAATTCTTCAGTCTAAATACACATTCTATCTGATTTTCCTTTTTATATCAGTGAGAAAAGCATATGACTGGTAGTTGATTTTTTTCAGAGGTATTAGTCAGGATATCAGGTACAGTGTAGCTGTTATCATATGTTAAGTGCCAGATGCAATTAATAATACTGGGAAATTATCACCCTAGGAACTGTGGTTGGTTTTAGTGTGAAGATCCAGCGGCAGGACATAATAGAAAATGGCTTGTGTTACCTGACATACTTGCAATGCAAGAATTTTAGTTACGTAGTTCTGTGAACCAGATGAACTATATGAGTAAGGCCTTGGCCTTACTTTTTAAAAATTAATCTCTGCAATTTCTCCATACTTTGCTCAGTGTGAGTCTATAAATAAGATATTTTTGGACGATTTATGATGGATATCATTCATTAGTGCTGTTTCCATGTTTTTTGGTAGCTTGTAGCTGCTGATGGGCAAACGGGGTTGTGTGAGCAGGTGCTGGGAACAAGTTCTGAACACAGCCTGTCAGGTGGGGCTGACTTTGGATGTGGAAATCTGTTGTGTAAAGCACCCCACAACATGTCCAAAAGCATCAAAATTAATTCTGGATATTCTATCCGACACGGTGGCCACACAGAAGAAATGTAGCAGCAGAATCCTACCAGTAATAATCCACAAGCTCGTCTTCTCCCAACTGGAATAATTGTTAATAACTGTATGATTTCTCTTTTTGTGTGTGTTTTGTTTTTATCAGCTGTTTCAGATTTTACAATCTCATGACTTTACACTAATTAAATGCACCATGACATCTTTGTACCCAAAACATTCTATATCCTTGCTGGTGTGAGGAAGACACAAGTGAGGTCAGTAAAGTCGGTACTCAGCAGGTAGAAAGATTCGATTCTGCTCTACTAAGCAAAATTTAAATGTGAAGCTTGATTTTTCCCAGCTGCCGAGTGCTGCTGCTAATGGAAGCACTTGTTTTATTTTTGGGCACTTCTGTGCCTGAGTGCCTAAATGGTGAAAATTGAGGCACGACTGCGGTGGAAGTCGTGCTGCAGGACTGAAGCACAGCTTTGGGGGAGGGAACAACAACACCACAGCTCTTGACTAAATGTATGTTACACAGAAGGAAGTGCATGTAAATAAGGCTTTAGTGACTGATAGCTTATCCTGTATTCAGCAATGATCAGTGTTTGTGTCGATGTTCAGTATCCCCTAATAACACCAAGGGGTGGGTTCAATCCCTGCATGGGGGATTCACATGAGAGTTGGACTCAATCCTCATGGGTCCCTTCCAACTCAGACTATTCTGTGAATCTGTGAATTGCCTAAATCTGCTGGTGTCACTGACCACACATCCTCATCCTTCCTGAGGGGGTGGGATGGTGGGAATGGAGCTGTCCGTCCTCTCCCTCCCGGCTGGGGTCTGTACACCGCAGGACACTTGGAACACGCAGCATTCCACAGCCTGCGCTGCTTGGCCTCCTGCACCATTCCATGAAGGTTTCCATGTGTGAAACCCCATGGAAGGGTGCACCGTGCTGGAGCAGGGAAGCATTTGGGTTCTTCCTGGCAGTTCCACTGCTCTGTCCCCGTGCAGTGACCGAGAGGAGCCGCGCTGGGCTGTGCCCCCGCTCCTCTCACCAGCCCAGCCTCGGCGTGGGGCTCACGCCTGGCTGCACTTGGACGAGTGGCCACGGGCCTTGGCATCAATGTTTATGTGCAGCTGAACTGTGGCAGTACAGAAATGCTGCTGCCCCGGCAGGCTGGTAATGCTCAGCCCTGCGTTTGAATGCGGGCGATGAGATGCTCCTGGTGCTGTCTCAGACAGAAATTGTTTGCAGAAAATGTGTTGTAACATTTTAGTGTTCTGTGAGGCATTTGGGCAAAATGAGTTTAGCTCAGGTGGCAGCATCTGAGTCAGCTGGACACCAGGAAGGTCCATTCTGTGAGCTGCTGCTGGAGGGAGAGCCCACGGCCAGTTACTCACCTTCCATCTGTCAGAAAGCACTTCTCTGTGAGTAAAGTGATAAAATAAACCCACATTTTATATTGAATTCGGCTCAGAGTGCCTTATGATGACAATTCCAGGGGAATATTTTGAATATGAATTCATGATTCGTGTCTGAATGCATTTTTTATTGTATTTTTCACGTGTGGTCCTTCTTTTCCATGTAATAATGCACAGTTATGACTGTTCCTTCACGGAGGATTTAATTTCCTCCTTCCTCAGGAGTCAATCTGTGCACAAGAACTGACAGTAGATCTCCCTGTCCTTACCACACAGGAGCTTTTGGAGAAGTGGAATAAAATGATTTGCATCTCTATATATACAGGGGGTGTGTATAAGCAGGCTGTGTAAGTATGGATGTAAAATTAGGGCTTCAGTTGGGTTTGTGACTTGCATAACTGTGGCTCGATGGCTTCCAGTTGAGTCAGAGTGTGCAGAGTGAATTCATCTCTGCTTACAAAGGAGAGATTTCTATTTCTAGAACCTGTGTGTGCATTTGGGCTGACCACTGAAATAAGTCACCCTTTGCTGCTTAAAGTACAAAAAGCAACGTGATTTTACTCATCAGATGAATGATTGTAACACATTCAAAGTTACAGATAATAGAAAAAGCCAGTAGTCTCTGAGAAGTCTGTGGATGTGTATGGATTGTGGGGGCTTTTTAATGCCCACATTTGCTGGATTTGGGAATATCAAAAAAAGCATGGCCTTTTCTTCTGAGCAGTACACAGCAGATTCCTCCCTGTCTTTATTCATGCTGCTTTTTAAAAAGTAGCAATTATTTTACATTGATGGAACAATGCTTTAGAAGAAATTGCAACACTTCCTCAAAATGGGAGATTTCTAAATTGCAATGTATCTGCAATTGTGATGTTTGCAAGCATTCAGTGTAATTACAGATTCACAGAGCTGACTGCCACTCGCACTGAACATGACTCGGGGTTATTGCAAAATAATTAAGCCAAGGAATGCAAAAAGCAACAAAACAGTATTTTGAAAATGTCACCCTGGAAATTAAATATTACCTCTTTTCAAAATCCTCAAGAAAAAAATCCAACTGGAGCACTATTGGGAGAGGAAGGGAAAATGAAGGATACAGAATACAGACACAAAATTCCCACTTGTAATTCAGTGACATAATATTCCATGGAATAATTCATTATTTGTTATCACCAATCATTTCAGGTGTTGATAAATTCAAGATAGAATATTTTTATGAGCCCAGGTACCAGCAGATGTTAACTTATGACATCAGCTCTTAGCAGTTTAATTCCTGTGTCAGTATTTCTAATATGGATCTTTTTGTTACAGAGGTACTGGTAGTACTGGATTCTGGATCAGTGTAGGGCTTTTTATTATTGTTTGTGAGGAAAGTACTGTCTCATTGGATGCCTAAAAGTAAAATTCATCCCTTCAGCTGCTGTCTACTGTAGACACAGGTGGGAGAAACAGCTCAGAGAGAAAAGAATTTTCATGTAATTAATAATTCTGGGCGTCTGAGGATGTGAACTTCAAACCATTTTTGTTAAATTCTGAGTACTTTTTAAATCCCACTTCTAAAACCCCATGGAGCATCCACAGAGCTCTGCAGTACCTTGGCTTGGCAGGACACCCCTGCCCTGTGTGCCAGGCAGTGTCTGCATGCACGGCCCTTCTGCCTTGGCCATTCTGTGGGACACAGCTCCTCTGTAATAAATAAATTAAAATGTGGCAGCTATTAGAAAATACAAATCCAGATCCTCTTCCAAATCTGGAAGGCCATCGTTTAGCAAATGTTGGTCTTAAGTCCAATTAAAAGCTTTTTGTGATATGTGAAATAGTTCTTCAGGTTAGAAAGTGGATTCTGTTAGAAAGAACACTTTAAGATATTTTAAAGTTTACTTGACATAAATGTGGTTTTCTAAAGGGTATGGGGTTTTTTTCTTACCTTGTAATTCCATAGTGATATTTCAGCCTTAATAAGATCGTGTGGCTGTAAAAGAAAGGAAATTGGTGTAAAATGCACTTGGATCCATTTCTGTTCTCGGGGGAAAAAAACCAGATATTCTCTCTTAGGATGGGAATACATTTACTGATTTAAAATGCATCAGCACGATGCTGTGAACAAGTCCTGGTAGTTTTGGATGCGGTTGTGACCAGGTTATTGGAGTACCTGGAGTGTGGGATTGCAGCAGGGCTTTCACAGTGTCCTGGCTTTTATCCGGGACCTTAATCAACCTGGACCATATTCATGGCCACAGTCACAGCGACGTGAAGGTGCAGAGAGGATAATGAAAGGCACTCCGGTGTGAGAAGCATCGCAGTGCACAGAAGAGAAGGAGAAGGGATGAGTCACCACGTTTTACACAATCACTGCAATCCCTCTGCTCCTATTCCAAATGAATTGGCACTGGCTGGAACTCCTTTTGTCCCCGTCCCTTTTACCTCCCCTGTCAGCACAATGGGCTTTGTCATTCAAGCCGCACTTTCCTCTGTATTTTTTATTTCTTTTGAGCTTTTTCCTCTGCAGGCTTTTGTACGGTGCCACCTGTACTGACGTTTTCCTAATTAAAGCAAATTTAGCTATGGCCATAATCATTAAATCACATGCAAAAGGACTTACCTAAAAGCAAGGACTGACTGGCTTGTGCAAGACTTTACACTGTCATGATTGTCTTGCTATGTGAATTCTGTAGAGCAGAGGAGATTTTGGGGCTGATAATTTTCATGTCAAGCATATTCGAGGGCTTGCTTTGTATTTCCAAGCACAATGAAGACATTTGTGTGTGTGTGAAAGCAGATGAAATAATCATACTTTTAGATTTCAAGTTGAGGCAGGGGATGATGACATTTCGGAAGATGATGCTGGCATGACAAAGGAGTGATAAATGATAGCTACACACTCATCTAACATTCTGCTTTTAAAGGCACCGGTGTCTGCAGGATGCAGGGAATACATTTGGGTGGCATTTTGCCTTGGAGCGAGCAGGGCTCTGAGCACAGGACCTTGTCCCACACGACATGAACAATATAAAATGGGATGAGAGCTAAGAACAGTACCTGTGGCTACAGGACTGGAGGAGGAATCAATAACCCCTGTCTGCTCCCCTTGCAGGGCACAGCAGCACAAGGATGCGAGCTCCTCGGGACACGGCTCCCCCTGCAAGAGCCTGGGAGCCTTCTGGAGGCAGGCAAGGGGAACCAGCCCGTTTTTAGTAACTCTGTACAGGGAGGGACAGACATTTTCCAGGTTGCCTTCAGCTGTGGGATCTCTCTTTGAAGACATAACATAAATGGTGGCTGGGGAGAACACGGAGGAGAAACGGCCTCGTTGCTGGGGTGATTCCTCCTGTTTTGTTCTTGGGAAGAGCAGAACGGCCTCCCCAGAGTAATGCAAGTAATGAAAAATATAGGTAATCCTTTTTGTCTAGATCATTTGTACCCAGCAGAATGCTGGCGGTGCTGCCAACCCTCAGCATTCAGAAGTAATAAAGTCCCTGAAAAACTGCTACTTTATTGGAACATATGAGGCCCTAAAATAAGTGAGTTATGAGAATGAAGGCACATGAAGCCAAATGTTTTTCTGTTTTCTCATTTCTATTTCAAAAATTGTATTTTTCCAGGTGTTACAGTGTATAATCCTTTCTCTATTTCCCATTCTCATCTGTTGTGAATTAAATTCTCATCAAATTATGGTGTTAATAATAAATATGCCACTGAGATTTACTGTTTTCAAAGCCCAGGTCAGTAACTGGGAAGTGTGTTAAGAGCACTAATGAGTCCATATATTAACTACCTACATTCAGTGTGGTTCCAGATTTTCATTCATCATTCTACTCAAATGACCTTGGGCAATCAGGCATATCCTTCTTGTGGAATACATATCAGTGGTGTTAATGACTGGGAATTGCATGGAATGTGTTAAAAGAGTGGATCCATTTGTGCTGGGCAGATGTTTTTCTTCTGTTCTAGAGTCACTCAGGCCCATGGTAACTTCTGCAGCAGGTCATGTGCTGATAAAGGAACAGAATAATTTTGGTTTAATATATTACCTAATCAAAACCTTGTATTGACTCTTCTTCACTTGAGAAATCCTTTTTGAAGTAATGCTGTTCTCTTTTAATTGAGAGAGGAATTTATGTAGAGGGAAAGAAATTGCTTTATCTGGAGGTACGTGGCAATTTTCTTACAGGCACTTTCTTGTTGCTCCCCTGTGCCTCTAAAACTGCAATTTTAGGCTTTTTCTGGTAAATTGCCCGTGTTCTTGCAATGATTTTCCTGCCCTATCTAGTTTTCATCTACAAATTTATAGTAAGATAAAATGCTTAAAATTAAATAAGAAAACATTAGCATATTTCTTTTGTAGTCAGGTATTTTTCAGAGTAAAGAACACATAGATCATGTTGAAATAGGTTATGTAAATTGTGTTCTTTTCTCTGGCCTACAGATTGACCTGCTTGGAAATTTCCTGAAGAGAGAGAACAAGAGAACTCAGTTATTTGCATGAACTTCTTCAAGCTATTTCTCCTCCTTTTTTTTCTTTTCTTAGCTCAGCGGCAGGTTTGATCCTGTACTCAGAGATCCCTTCACGGCAGAGGAGGGAGAGCACAACCACTGTCCTCATCTGCATTCCGCTGATAACCCAGGTTTATTTAAAGGGCTCTTGGCGCTGGCATTTGGGATTTCAGCGTGCCACACTTGGGCTGCTGATAACACTGCTGATGGTTCAGAGCTGCTCTTTAACCTTCTTAGCCCGTGGCATTAACAAACTGAGCCTTGGGCTTCTGTCCTTGCTCCTGGGCAATCTATTGAGGTCTCATTTGTCAGAGTTTCGTGGGAGTCTCGGATCACAACATTGGAATAACTGATCAGGCACTGACAACCTGTGCCAGTGCAGGGGATAAAGGTCTCCGGAGGGGTGGGGACTCAGACTCCGCAGGGAGCGCTGGACTCTACAGGCCTAGCAGAAATTTTTCTCCAATGAATGTTTTTCTGAAGTTTGCTTAATATAATTATATTCTCATTTAAAAAAAAAATCACTTGCTAAAAGCCATGAAACCCATTTGAATTATCATTTATACTGCGAGTGAAAGAATTTTCTCGTTTTCTTTTAAAAAAATAAATTTATAGAAAAATTATATATCAAATAATATGTGCATTATATAACATATATAATATATAATGTTATAACTTATTATA
>VZRJ01007584.1:463511-523998 GCA_013397565.1 Ptilonorhynchus violaceus | reverse complement strand
TAAATATATATATATATTATATAAATATATTTTATATTAATACAAAGGTATAAAAATATATAAATATTCATTATATAGAAGTATCTATTAAAAAAATTGAAATGAATTACTGACAAGATTTAGCCCTGTGGAAAGAACTGTGTTATTTATGGAGAATTACAAATTGTGAGGATCCATTTCTGTGCTTCTCTAAGGTCACCTACCACTGCTGTCATTTAAAGTTACGAGGCTGTCCTTACCTGTCCCTGCCTTCCTGCTGTTCCTTTGACAGCACAAATGTTCTTGGGACAGCAAGAAAAATCCCTTTTTAGTGTCCCTGTTGTTGTACTGGTACTTTCCTTCCAAACTCCCTCCTCCTCCTGCATCCTTCTCTTCATCCTGTCACTGTCACGGTGTGGATAATTCCACAAATTTCCACTGACTGCAGGTGCCTGTGCATTCTGGGACCAATTTCACTGGAAGCGTGAAGCCCAGGAAAAGTCCAATTAAGCTTTAAATCGTTGGCATAGTGGGTTAAAAAAAAGAAAGCCTCGTCATTGTGTGTGTTTTTTCTCTGCCTTTGCTGGGAGGTTGAGCAGCAGAGGATGGAGTGGTTGTTAAGGGAGGCTCCACTGAGCAAATCCAACGTGTTGGTTTAGTCTGGCTGCGTTTCACTTCATAAAAAATGCTTTGCTAGCAAGGCTGGGGGGAAAAGTGTAAGAATAAGGCTACAACTTTGGTGGAAAATAGCTGATTTTGTCATTGGAAGACAAATCTCTTGCACCAACCTCAGCAGATCATTCGAGAAGATCCCACAGCACTGCCCTGGGAAAAGGGAAAAGGCAGATTTTAATCTCTCTTGTTGGATTTGGGAATTTCATGCCTCTTTCTTCTTTGTCAAGCCGTGACAATTTCCCATTCATCAGCTCGGGTTTTATCAATCCGAGTACATGTCTCAGCAAGTTTGGAGATGAAAACAACCATTCCTGTACCTCCGAGGAAGTTTAGCAGTTAATGGATGTACCAATACATTCCTTGGGTCTCCTTTGTGTCCTTAATATTTTCCAATGAGGTTGTTCTGCAATGGAATTGGAGCTGAGCACCAGCCCGGTCCCACCTGGGTTTGGGTGAAATTGCTTTTCCACACCTCCAAAGAAACCAGCACAGGTCACTGACTGCCCTGATATTCCAAGCACTTGGAATTTTCTTCTGAACATCTTTTTTTGGGTTGTTTTTTAATTAAGGCTACAGCTTTTGTAAACAAGTAATGATCGCAGTTCTTTCAAATGTATCAACGTACCCTTCCTTTGAGGGGAATCAAAAGCATACAACAAATAAAAAGAATCGTGTATCTGTTTCCTTTAAAATACATTTCTCTTAAAATTTAGGGATCTCTGAAGCCAATCTTGTGATTTTTATCAGGCCTGTGACTCAGATTTTTTAATTATTTTTTTTGTATTCTAAGTTTTTGCTCGAACAGATTTTGCCTGCCCACAGACTACCTCCCATCTGTTCAGGTTAATGGGTTTTCTGCCTGTGCTCAGAAAGGAGCATATTGCAGGATTTGAGTGAGGAATTTTATCTCAAGACACCACTAGTCCTTGAAGTCTACTTAAACTTGGTTGCCAGGACTACTCCATCCAAGGCAAATAGGATAAATAATTTGAGATTGTCTTGCAGAAAAATGGGAACTTGTAGCTTGCCTGCAGAATGAGAAAAAAAGATATGTGTGATAATGAAATAGAAACCTTGGATAAACATTGTGATTGAGAAGTGTTCGAGCTCTCAGCTCTTACATGTGTGAGGGGATGAGAAGGAAGAGGGGAAAAGGAGTAAGAAACTGTGAATCCAGGGATGAGACAAAAAGTTGTAATACCTTTTATAGGGGGATAGTGCAAAAAAAACCCCTCAGTAAAGTCTAAACCAAGTGATGCATTTGATATTATCTCCTATTGGAACTGGGAATTAATCAAAGTATCATAATATTGCGGGTTTGAATTAAGCCCTTAAAAGAACTACTTTCTTCAAGCTGTCAGTCCAGGAAAGATGTTCAAAATATGGGGATTCACACAAGTGAGGAACGGATGAAGAGTTTGAAGCCCACTACCTTTGGAGAGTGTGTTTTTAAAAAGCTGTAACTTAGAAAGATTCGTAGATCTTCCCCTTCCTTGGCTGTGAAGCCATCCTGTCCTTCACTCCCAGGTGAGCCCTTGGGATGCAGAGGTCGTGGTGTTCCCAGTCCTGCTGGGCTGGCTGGGATGGGGTTGGTGTGCACACAATAATTCCCATTCCTGCAGCTGCTCTGCTCTCCTGGGTGTGCTGGGGCACAGGGCAGGTGTCACTAAAGGCTATGGAACATCTTTGAGAGAAAGGCCAATAGCAGACCCTGCCAATTATCTGCTTCTTCAGCAGCAAAGTGCGAAAACCAGCTCAATTTGTGACTGGGGAAGCGTTTTCAAGGTGTTCTTCTAGCTGGGAGTTGTGTCTGAATGTGCAGTAATGACCCTCTGCTTTCTGTCAGGCCCACCAAGGGAATAACAGAGCTTTGGAGAGAGCTGCTCACCTTCATCTGCTCCTTTCTGGGCACATGGATTGGGAATGGGGGTGCTGAATTGCTGTTAGTGTCCTGCCACAGGGACTGTGTGCTGAGGATAACTTGAGGTTAGGAAGGACAGAGGGAGAGGAACGGGGGTTCAGCCATCAGTGGTGTCAGTGGCCCCAGCTCTCCTGTCTGTCACTCAGGGCTGCTGCCAAGATGTGCAAGCTGGAGGTTTAAGATTTACTCTCTTATAAATGATGAAAACTGGGTAATTTTGCTGAAATCTTTATTTTCTGTGGAGATATCTAATGAAAAAGTCGACTAAAACGACCATGTTTCCTGCTCTTTCTTTCAGATGAATGATGCAAAAAAATTGTCATAAACCGGTACTGAGAATGTCCCCATTCTTTTTGTCTCACAGTTTTTGACATCCAGACCTGTCCTGTGTGCATTTCTGAGCATAAGACTCGACTTTGCTTTCTCTCCACCCCTCCCTGTTCGATGGGTGAGCTTTTTCCAGGAGCTGTGTTCCTGCCTGGGGGGAGGCCCAGGGGTTGCATTCAATAGTGAAGGAACAGAGGGAAGAGGCTTCCCCACCTGGCACATCTTTATAAGTGAGATTTACTGTGATGGGAGAAAGAAAACTTTAGGGAATCTAATCTAGCTGATATTATTATATTAAATAATTACGCATTAATGTTTTTTTCATTTATTTTTGGATTTTTTGGTCTCTCAAAGTGAGGTAAAAGGTAAAAGCAGAAGGTGGTGATGGATTTTGGTCACTGGCAGCACTGTACCCATGTGTCTTGTGAAAGCCTCACCGTAGCCCGGATTGTGATAAGTTCATTTGCTCTATTTTGATCTGAGGTACAGCTGAGGAAACACCTCCAACTATTTCTTTTTCCTCTGAAATTTTGCCGAAGCAGAGTTAGAGCTCAATAGGTAGCAACAGTAAATAGACGGAGATTACTGCTCGAATTACCTTTAGCTGCTCCAATTTTATTTACAATTTTACCTTAAAATGAAACCCGCATTACTCTTTAATTAATGATTAGATTGACAAATCGGTGCAAGCACTCCAAGGGTGATGATTTTTGCGGGCGCAGTTGCGGAGCTGCAGCTCCCGGCAGATGGCACTGCGGGACTGGATGTGCGGCGGGAGCCGCTCCTCTCCAGCCTGCCCAGGGGGCTCCAGGAGCTGCCTTTCGCTCCAGGGATTCCTTATTCCCTAAAAACAGACGCTGCACAAACGGATCTTGGTTTGTTTTGCTTTCCTTTCCCGGCACAGAGGTGGCCGTGGCATCCCGGTGAGGTCTCATCAGCTGAGATACAAAGTGATGGAAAGGGACGGAGGAATCTGGTCGAGTAATCCTGGTTGAACTGACAGAATGTGAAATGCATTTAGAAGTGCCCGTATTCATGAAAACCTTCATTAAAAGTCACTAAGATTGGGTTTGGTTGCCCATAAATCTTCATGAAGGAATCTGTCCTTATTTGCTACACACTGGTAGCGTCCATAATGGCAATATTATCAAAAAAATGAGATAAGAAATCTTAAAAATAACCTCAAAACAAAGCACAAAAGTAGTACCTCAGATTCTGTCTGTAACCCAACAGTGCCAATTTTTTTTTAAATTACCTGCTGGACAATGGAACAGGATAATTAATTCATGAGAAAGGAGAAATTTGGACTACAAGAGTTTACAATGAAGTTAATGAGCATAATGCTCACCAGGTTTGTTCTGATTGCTATAGAAAATAGACATTGTTTCAGAAATTAAAATTCTAAAAACTACTGGGGATAAGAAAGAACCTCAAAAGTGAAAAAGGAGAAAAGGAGAACAGATAGAAAATCCTGACTTCAAAAGTAGCCAGAAGATTCACCAACTTTCTTGTAAAAATATTAATGGCCATGTCTGCGAAGCCTGGTGAATTTTCTTTTGATTGTGCTGTTAGGAGCTTAGGGATTACTTGCTCATTTTGTGTGCTCTAGTTTGTTCCTAGCTCACAAATGAAAAAAAGAAGGATTTCAGAAGAAACTGGCAGAGTGCCATTCTGTGGGATTTTGATAGGAGAAAGCAATCACTGATGGAACTACGGACTAATTTGTGTTGATGCAGTAGCAAACTGCACTGAGTGTAGCAGCCTTTCTTTCTGAAGCAAATCAAACTTGGATACCCTGGCTCTCCAGCTCCAAGAGGTTTTCAACACATCCTGAATTTTTGTCCCAACAGGCCTTGTTGTAGAATAATCATGAACACATTCTCACTCTGAATGCTGTTATTTATTCGTGTTTTGTTTACTCACCGGGAGGATCGTCCTTGCCCAGAGTCATAAATTCACAAGTGAAAATATTTACCAGTAACCAACTGCAGCTTTGGGCCTTACGTAACCAGGGCTTGCACTTGCCTGCTGGGGTGGGCTTTGCCAAGGGGCAGCCTTTCCATGGGGAAAGCATTCCCATCCCTTTCTCCGCATGAACCGGTGCCGTGGGCTGCACACTTGTGGTTGCCCAGGGATCCATGAGCAGAGAGCCTCATCCAGCCACCTCCCACTGGGGACCAGGGGGTGGGTGTGTCCCACAGGGTGACATGGAGCTGGATCCAGTTCGTCTCCTGAGCAGCCTGGACTCAGTGCTGTGGCACCCAGGGAATGTTAGGGAATTCCACGGCACAGAGAGGAGACCTGCTCAAACCTCTGAGATTCTGGAACAGGCTTTGCTATTGTGTGCAAAAGAGCACAAAGAGGTCCTGTTCTCACCTCTGTGGGGGGAATTAGTCCTATAAATATGAATCCTTCAATTATGTAATTACTGCAGCTATTGCTACGTGTGGCTGTGTGTCAAAAGAGAATGCTTGTTTGCATCTGAGTTACTTCATGTCTGTTACAACACCAGTTCTTTGCAGTAAATCTCAGATTTGACAGCATTTAGCTGTGCAAAAAAAGAAAAAAAAAGGCAGGGGGAAGGGGAAGGGAAGAGATGTTGGAATACCATCCTGTGTCCAGCGTGGCCTCTGCTCCTCACAGCTCGGGGGGCTCGGGGTGCTGGGGGTTTGCAACACATCCTCCTGGGGACGTGGCTGCTCAGTTCCCTGGCACTGCTGGATCTCCACATCCCAAACCTGTGGTGCTCCACGTTGTTCCAGTGCAGAGCTGGACTGACCCGAGTGAGGCACACCCTGGCTGGAGCAGCCAGTGCAGTTCTGCACCAAACACTTGGGCCAGCGTGGAGCTCATCTGATCCCACTGGTCGTGAAGCACTAAAAACCTGGCTCACTTTTGCTGTACAAATGACGAGAAGGGTGTGAGCCATTGTGGGATTTTGTATTATTGTAATGCATAGTTAGACCAAAATGAATGTGTGTCTGACAGAGATTTTTTGGGTTTGATTCAGCTCCTGATTAGATGCAGTATGAGCAAATAAAGGGTTTGCACAGCTGCCTGCAGCAGTGCCTGTCAGACCCCACTGTCGGGAAACTCGTGTTTCTCATCTCTGGGGTTTCCCCTTTGTCACAGCATCCTCACCTTGGGGTCTGTTTTGTGTTACAGATCCCGATAGATTTACCTGGCTTTAGCTTTATGGCCTGTAGGAATTTTTAAAGTCCATATTCCCAAGGTCAGGCGCACCCGGGGAAGGGATGTGATGTTCATGTCTAGGGTATTACTTGTGGTGTCAGTTTATTGTAGTGGAAGATTCACTAACCAGCAGTACTGGAAAATTCTATTGTTCCTTAGTCTGTAGTGAGAAGCTGGAAAACCTCAAAACACAGGCTCTGAGTTATTTGGCTTCTTAGAGAATATTGAAATCAATAAACCAAACATGGGTATTTGAAGTACAGACAAAATACGTGATTGTACTTTAAAGTATGATATTGAACTACAAGGTGGTTAGTTTAGTTTTCTAACACACTTGGGAAGATAAAAAACAGTGAAAAGGTGATACTGGCAAAAACATTTTCTGTTTTTGTTATCCATTTGCACAGAGAATTATCAGTGCAATGTAATTCCAATGGTTATTGTGACTCAAGTATCTTGGAGCAATTGGAGTTTTGTGGCAGCATTCTGGACCTTCCTCTAAAGCCAGCAGGTAGATAAAATGCATGTTTCTGGGACTCATTCTTCCATTATAACTGATAAATTAATATTTTTTTTTTCTCCTGAGCACAGTATATGAAATTCTCCTTCCCTTGATGTGGGGAAATTGCACTGGAGGTACCACCCAGTTTTCTGATCCACTGGGAATCTTATTTACAGTCTGAGGAAACTGTCATGAAGCCAATGGAAACTGTGTGTATGTGTGAGAAAAAAGCCCACCTTGAAAATATTCATTAGTTCAACTGAAAATAGCAGAGGATCATAGAAAGCATTAGCAATTAGTAGTAATTAACTCTGTGTGGATGTCAGTGATTAATTTCTTTGTGAGTTGTTGCTAATGCTGTGTTCAGTACATAGAGACTGTTCTTGCTGTTAATGTGCTTTTTCTAGTAGATTTACATTATTCACAAGCTGGGTTTGTGCCACATGTCATGCCCAACACCCACCCCTGAGCACAAGCACACACTGAAGTGTTCCCACTGTTCCCAGCCACCTCCTCCCTGTGATTCCTGCCCATCCTGCTGCTCCTGACACCTGGGCAGGTACCTTAGAGCCAGGAGAGCCAGGGGGATCAGCATGGATCTGTTTATTGTGATTTTAAACAAGTCCTTAGCCAATCTCAGCTGCGTTTCTTCCTACAGAAGAGGGCAGCAAAAGCCATGGACTCCTTCCTGCATCTCTGCAGATGCTAAACCAAGATTAGGTTTTCTGGTTGATCCTCTCAAAGAAACAGGGCAGCACGTGGCTGTCTTCGGTACAAACATAAAAGCAGAAGTGTCAGATGCATGGCAAAAAAAATATTGAAACATCAAATGCTGTTTTACACAGATTATTTGGGCTTTTTATTCAAATGGGGCGTCTGGTATTCCTGTAATGTGGTGTTAGTGGTGGAACTGGGAGTGATGGAGGTGAAAGGATCTCTGGGCCAAAGACCACAGCGATTGCTTACCTGTGCAAAAATTGTTACCCTTAACTCATTAAAACCTGGTTCAGTATTGGCAGGAATGACCTCCTGGCAGTGTACAATCTTTTAGACTCACTTTATTATCTTTACCTCAATAAGAAAAAAGTAAACTGACATATCTCTAGATTATATTCCTAGGTGGTTTGGGTTTTTTTTCTGTCATAAACTGTTCACCTGGGGCTGCACGGTGGGACATTTTTGCCACTTATTCAAGATGATGTGCCTTCCTTTCTAAACAGGATTGCTCATTAACAGTTTGTACTCCTTTTTCCTGGTTATCAGCAGATGAGATGGAAAGAATAGACTACTTAGTTGGTAGGAAGACTTGGAAATACCGAATTTGCTACTTTAGCCTGCAATATTGTTATGTTGTCTATAGGAGATAAGGAACTTGGAGCAGCTGGTGCAGGAGATGTGGTCTGAGTCTTTAGCACGAAGCACCAATAAAACCTGGATTGAGGACAGTAATATTTCATCATTTGGCTGGTGATGTTTTTCTGTATAAAAGCTGGAACTTTCTGTTCATCTCATGAGTACAAAATATTTTTATGACCCCAACCCTGGGAAAGTGTGGTAGTCTCCCTAATGAGTCTAACAGATTTGGAAAAGGTTAGAATATGTTGCATCGCATGTTAGGTCTTCCACTGATGAGGGAATGAACATTTAAAAATACTCTCATTTGTCATCCAATTTGCAAAAAAAAAGCTCTCAGAAGTTACATCGTGACCATAAATCTTGCAGAGAAGCAATGGGCTAATGGTAAATATTACATAATGGGAGGTGTGGGATTTTGAGACATTACCAGAAAGGCAGACTGGTGTTTGGGCATGAAAGAAGACTTGTTTCACCTCGAGTGGGCAGAAAATGAGGCATTTGCAGTTGAGCGTGCTGTTCAAAGGACCCAGAAAATTTCAGTTCAATTGAGAGACTCAAGAGTAGGAGGCACTTTCTTCATTACATCTCCAGTGAAAACAGAGGCACGGAGCAGAGGGGAATAAAATGGCTCTGTTTTGTCTAAATGATCAGAGTAAAGGGGATCTGATACATACCAAGGGATGGGAGAACTTGGTAAAAAAGAGAAGGCTGGTAATAGGACAATAAAAAAAGGGATTGAATTGGAGATTATGGAAGCCTCTGAAGGTGCCACATATAAAGCTGTCGTGGAATAAAAACCAACCCTTTCTAGCAAGAGGGGTGTGCAGCCCAGACAGGGAAATGGAATAATTGCTGCTTAATAAAATTGTGTTATTTATTTCTAGGGAGTTTATGGTTTATTTTTAAATAAGCTTTTAGAGCTGAATGTCTTTGGGCAGCTTCTCTCCTGCCTGGGCAGGAAAATTCTCCATTGAAAAGTGTTTAGTCTGGTTTTTCACGAGTTTGGATTTCCCTGGTGAAGAGAGTGGGGAAGGGCATGAGGGTGCGGAGGCTCTGCAGAGGAAAGGCTGCACACAGGAGCTTTGGCTTTTATTTAACAAAGTTCTTTGCTCCAGGTTGCAGAAGTGAGGGAAGGAAAGCCTCGTGCCAGAGGAGCAGTGATTCCTGCAGACGTGTTCCCCTGCCCTGCTCAGTTTGAGCTGTGGGGTGGCTGTGCCCTTGTGATCTTCTGTAGAAGTAGGCAGCTCAGTGATGAGGAATCCTGTAGCCTGACTGAATTAACTATGGGATGGTTCCAGGGTTGGGTCATCTGGGATGACTCCATCAAGCACTAGGACAGTAAGTGCTTGCCTTTGTTCCTGGTAATTCTCTTTCCTTATATAATGATTGACAACGCTGGTATAGAGGTAGTTGATACAGGGATTTCGGGTAGATACACCGTGAAGCCTGAGATGCATTGGCACCAGCTCTGGGGGTTTTATGAGCAGTTTATTTTCCCCTTCAAAAGGCCAGACTAGGACTGAGAGTGAAGGACTGCATGAGTCGTGTCCTGCCTGACATGCTGGGCAAAAAGATGTTTTTGTGAAATTAATGAAGTTTCAGCTGGAGTTTCTGTGAATTGTCCTCTCCCGGGGTGAACGACTTTGAAGAGCAATCCCCGTGTCCTTGCCATTGCAGTGCTTCCATTGGAGAGGGCATTTCATCCCGCTGAGTGATTAACAGCAGCACAGAACTGATGAAATGTGAGCCGTGGAACCTGCTGGAGTAACCTGTGCTGTCCCAGAGCCAAGGAAATGTGCTGCAGAGCAGATTTACAGGCTCCTGCTAATGGGGATTATCATTAATCTAATGAAACCCAGCTCAGCAGGGAGCACTGCTAAAGCTAAGAGTCACTAAAAGTCACACATTTGATGTGTTCTGTCATTTATTTTGTGGTGATGGTCTGCTTCTTCTGAGGCAATTGCTGTATGAAGTAATAGCTTGAGCAAACATAACTGTTTTATGTGAGAGTGAAGTGCTGGCTGGGTCAGGTGCCAAGAGTGGAACTTCACTGTGCAGAAACAAAAAGGACGTGCTTTAAATCCAAATAGGTCTTTGCAGAATCTGACTAACACGTTTAAGGGTAGCAAGGTCTTTAAGAGTCAGCTTCTAAATAGGATATTTATTATTTTGTAAGTTTCTTATCAGGCTCTTTTTGCAGAAATAAGAGAAAATCTTTAAATCAGTGTGTTTACAGTATTTTTGATAGTTTCTACTTAGCATGACAACCTCATCATAGGTGAGTTATCCAAAGGAGGAGTTTGATTAGCTTGGCTGAGTGGTGGGAAGGCAGCATAGCAAATGTTGGGACTGTCAGCTGCAGAGCACATGGATGCTGATGGAGAAGTCCCCACTGATTTCAGTGGGTTGTGGCTTAATTCACATAAAATTAAAATGCTGTGCAAATCTTACCATTTGCTTGCTTTTGGTAACAGTATCTTATGGTCTTCACATATTTGCAAAAGTAATTTTTAATTGAACTAAAGAACTAATTCTTTCTAGTCAGATTTGAACTTGAAGACTGGGCTCAACTTGAGGGCTCAACTTGAAGACCAAGTTTTTCTCTTCAGCATTTTTCTGGTCTGTCACCAAGACACTTTTTAAGTCCTTGGAAGTCTGGCTGGATCTGTGTCATTAGTGTGTCACTATCTTCACATGCATGTGATAATTGCAGTGAATATTTGGAATATTGTGGATATATACACACATACACACAATGGAGCCAGGTTGGTCTCACAGCATAGTAAGATACTGTGGTGCTGTGTAGTTGAAGAGGGAAATACACCAGATCTTTTTTATATATTTGAAACACTTTTAATGTCTCTGCTTCATTCCTTGTCCTTGCCAGAGTTCAGTGAGTTCATGTTAGGCTGCCTCTATGACAACTGCATATTCTCTAGTTGTTTCATTTTTAATATGAATTGAGAAGCAAGAAATGCATAAATATTTCACCTATTTTGAAAAGATTCTGCCTAAAGGAGGTCATGCCAGTGAGTCCAGCAGGCAGCATCCATCCTGTGGCAGTCTGCTGTCTCTCCTAGGCTTTGGAAAGCAGCGTTTGAGTTTCACATGGATGATGGTGCCACTTTCTTTCCTCCTCTTCCTTACATACAATGCCAGAAATCATCAACGATGGGCAGCCAAATGGTACCTGAATTGGGGCATGTTTGTTTTTTAACTTCACTCTTGCTGGCAGCTCACCTCACACTCCTCAGAGACCCTGTCCTGGAAAGCTCTGAGAGCTGGTTCCAGCTATTCCATGCTCCATGCCAAGAGTAATGAGGCTTAACAGGAATTTTAAACTACGATTGGATGAGATTCTGTAAATCAAAACCACCAAACAATTTCATTCCCCCTCTCTCCTCAGTTAAAAAAAAAAAAAAGAAAATTACCGTAAGCATGTAGTGAATGTGTTTATGATAGGATTCCCCCTTTCTTGTACTGAAAATGGGAAATAATTGAAGCAGGGCATGCCTGAGTTTCCTAGGTGGAGTAAATAAACTGAAAACTAGGTTCTATTTCACAGCAAATACATGCTAAGAGATTCTTAGACTTTGTTCTAAAATGCTCAAGTCATGAGTCTGTAAGTTATTTTTTAGAGATATCAAGAAAAATTCTTGTAGTTTGTAGTTCAACATTTGAAGAATATTGTGGAATATTATACATTTTGTGAAAGTTGTTGGCTAAAGCTGCTATGAAATTAAGTCTCTTTAAATGAGTGAATGTCACATTTGTTTTCAAGGCTCAGATTGCTTAACTTCAGCACTTACTATGACTGTTTATTTTCAAAGCTGAAGTCATTTGTTGAGATGTGAATCATGCCAGAGTTTAGCTGTTTGGAGCTTGCCCCATGGTTAAGTAGAAGGACTGAATTTAAAGGAGTAGCATCTCACTAATTGATAGTTAAATAACATTTTGGTTCTCTCACTAACACACCTGCAATGGACTTGGGGGTAAAGAGCAGAAGGGTCTGTCTTGGGCTCTCCCAGTTCCTCTCTCAAAGAAGTACCAGTTGCTGGTATTTTTTAGGGTAGCTTTTGGGGGAGGTTTAATCTCTGTGGATGGCCAAGTTACCATCCAGATTTAAGGAAACTGAGTATTATTCTAAGCTTATTTTTCAGTGTTCAAGAGGCAGCTTCACTAGAATGTAGCAAAAATAATTCTATTTAAATTAAATGTGTGTCTTGGAATGTCCAATAATGCATTTGCCTCACCTGTTGCTGTGCCAGAAATAGAATCCAGGAGCTCATCCTGTTCCCAATAGAATCCAACAAGAACACTGCTGTTAAATTTATGGGGAGCAGTTATAAGTATTTTTTGCAGTGGTAAATCTTAGTTTTCCAGGGAGACATTAAAGCTGTGTGTTGTTGTGAGTGGGATGCTTTTCTCCTGAGGCAGATGTGGTGTTATCTCTGAGTGTGAGACCTTCCTCTCTGGTCTGGCACAGACATCCTGGGTTGTCCTGCCCCTCTTAGATTAACGTGGTGCAGCAGATGCTTCAGCATAAACAGCATTATAAAACATGTCCACACATCTTCAAATCCTTCCAGAGGTAATGTTCACATTCCCCTTATAAGATTCCAAAACAAATTTGGAAAGGAAAACAGGTGATTAATGATACTTTTGTAAGTCAGACTTGTGGTACAGAATATTTAACTTCTACTTTTTGGTGTTGTCAAAAATATTTGACAACATTAAGGTGAGTATGCGCCTCCTATAATAAAACAGTGGATTCCAAACTTCATCTTTCCTGTGCATTTATTGCAAGAATACAGTATAAACCCATTATACAAATGTTTTCTTCCTTGTTTTCTTCTTACCAGTTGCATATTTGTACAAAATTAATTGTTGGGCAATACTTTCTTTGCTTTCTACCATCCATTATCCATATACTTAAGATATGCTCAAGAAATATCCTTATTCCTTCAGAAATGCTGCCCAAGGCAATGATTTCATTTGATTATTACGAAGTTTGGTTCTTCTACTATTGAAACCAGTAGTGAAACTCTTTTGGCCATAGTGGAAATAAGGTTTTTCACAAGCCATGATAAATTGTTATAATATGTATTAACATTGCTTTCCTTGGTGAGGTAGATTTTATGTAATAAAATAGCATTTTGTCAGCTATTGAAAATGGACAAGGTTACTCTTCTTTAACACTTGTGCTGATGTTCTGTGGTGTTCTGTCTTTAATTGTGCAACAAAATTTTCCTTGGGAAAAAAAAAAAAATGCAGGGAAGTTACTCTAAGCTTTGACTTGAGCAAAGAAAGTGCAGAGAGACTGATACCATATTCCCTTTCCAACTTCAGTGTTAGAATAATTCCTTTTTATCAACAGATTTATCTTCTTTGTTTCAATTCTCTTTTAGTCCAAAGCAGATACATGCAGCCTAAGGGATACAAGGGATGGGTTCCTAGAGGAATGTCTGCTTGGAAGGCCTGGGAGACTGGATCAGTGAATTCAGTTCTGTTTTATCACAGCAATGCTGCTGCATAATAACTGCTCATAAGCCCTGCTTCACATTAATTACTTCATCTCAGGTTAGTCTAGAGAAAGGAAAACTGATTAATAAACCAGGCACTCCCAGATTTGACAACAGTCCCCAGTACCTCTGGTACTTTAAAAACAATTTTTGGTAAAGCTCTAAGCATAGTGTTCCCAATAAACCAGTTTTTCTAAATAAGCTACATGGAAAAAGATGAATATGAGTGGTTGTTAGGCAGTTGTTCACACTGAAATGAATTTCCAGTGGCATTGTTGACTTTGACAGCAAGTACCTGTTTAATAGAACTCCTTTTATATTATTTAGTAACTGTGAAACAGGTACTTCAGAGTGTTTTATTATTTCAGTGTGTTTTCACTTCAGTGTTGGAAATCACAGTATGCTTTTTATTACAAAATGCTGTGTGATGGAATGAAGAATGCAAGGATGTCAAAGTAGCAGAATTGTATATGTGCAGTAGGCAGATTTAATTAATAGATGTGTGTATGTTCAAGACTCTTGAAGGCAATGTAGGAAGCTTTTCTATAGACACTGATTACAGATACACATATCCTTGATTTTTCTCTCCCTTTTTTTTCCTGCAGGGCCAAGGCTTTTCGTGGAAAAAAGGTCCATGGAGAGTATGACATAAAGGTTGAACAGGTAACTGGCTTAACCTGAATGTTATTTTTATATTTGTGCATTTATACAAATCCATATCTATAATACACACCTCCCTGGGGGCATTTCAAACACGGGTGGATGTGGCACTTGGGGACATGCTTTACTGGTGGCCTTGGCTTCATGGTTGGACACGATGATTTTTGAATGCTGTTTATCTCAACCCCCAAGTGTTCCCACTTTCACCCTCCCGATTCCCTCTCCATCCCAGGGGGTGGGAATGAGTGAGGAGCTGTGTGAGGGCTGAGCTGCCAGCTGGGGTTACACCACAACAGCCCTTTTTTGGCACCCAACGTGGGCTCTTCTTAGAGGATTTTGACCATAATTTTCACAGCATGAAAAACATCTTGTATTCAAAAGTTGTTGCTTAGAGACTGTGAAGTTTCCAGACACTCCATGAATTACATGTGGCAGTTCTGTATCACTAATTCCCCTCTCAAGAATATAAATGTGCTGTGGGTGCAGGGCTAGCATGTGGGGTTTCAAAAACACCATGATAAATAGGAATAAATATGGAAGTATAATTTGGGGTGCATTAGAATTATGGCTATTTTATTTAAGCTGAAACTAGGGAATTAAATAGTGCTTTGCACTGCTTTTGAATCTTGAATTCAAAAGATATTCAGAAGAATAGATGCTACTGTAAGAATCATCAGTACTTGAATTGTTTTGCCGTTGGAATTTCAAAGAGTGAGGGAAAACTGTCACAAACTGTGTGGATCCAGCTTATCTAAATTCACTGTAATGGGGCAGCATCCATTCTTTACACCACTGAATATCTGCTGATGCTCCTGGCTTGGAAACATGGACAGCTTTGCCAGGGCTCTTCAAGAGGATGGTGGGAAGGGCAGGAAAACGAAGACAACTGATTTGTCCAGAAGTGCCATTCACACCCAGATCAGACCACGGAGCTGACAGCACACACCCCACATCTTTAATAGAGCAAAAACTCGGTGTAAAGCTCAGTGTGCTCTGTTGTGGGGCCAGAACTGCCTTTAATCAATGAGAGGTGGGAAGTTTGAGCCACACAAATCCCTGGGTAACACGGCAGCACTGTGACAATGGAATGCCAATAACTGCTGCAGTGTCCTATTGCTAATGCCAGGGCATTATTTCATTTTTACACTGCCTTTCTTAACATCCCATATCTTCTGTCATGTACTTTTCATGTACTTCTATTGTGTAGCTTTTAAAATGATTTATGAATTGCAGAGATCCGTCCTCAGTCTCAGATTCAATAGATTTTAAGTGACTCTTTGACATTTTCAGCACTTACACAAATATTTCGTTCTCTCTCCATTTTGCACTGTTTTTGCAATAAACTTGGAAGGCTCCCCTGGAAATCCAGCACACGCTGCAGTGCCCGAGCTGGAGCAGTGGGAGGAACGGTTCAGCACTCCCTGAACCCAGAGCAGGGTGTGAAAGCCTCACACAGATTGGGCTGGGGAGGACTTGCAGCGATACCATTTTTCAAGGGGAGACTGATGAGAATTGTGACACTCTCTATTCTGTGCTGCTGTCCGGGACAGCAAAGACACTTTTATTTACCCACCAGAAGACAGTTGGCTGCATTTCAATGATTCTGCTGGGTAATGTTATTGTAGAGTGCCTTGAGAGCCTAAGCTGGTGAAAGGCTGTGGATAAATGAAAAACATCCTGTCCTTTCCTTTCAAATTACTGGAGATTCAGAGTATGGGAGCGGCTCCTTTTAAATTCCACATCTCCAGTGTGAGAAGGCTTTTGAAAAAGTCCTTGAATTGTGAATTTTGTGAGACAATTGTTCATTAGCAGCAGATCTTTTAAAAAGAAGAGTAAGAGCACATAAAGAAAACAGAAAGGGGTAAGAAATATGAGGAGACACTAAATTCTATAAGAAAATGGTTTTATCGCAGTTATTTTAATTCTGCTTTTGTACTGCTTTCTTCAAGACTTTATGTCAATGTTGAGCCCGTATTAATCTCTTTGATAATATTGTGCAAAGCAAAAATATAATCCTTACATTTCTATGCAGACATGAACAAGTAAATCCTCTTGCTACTGCCCCACAGACCATTTTCATAACAGTTTTTTTACCTTTTGCTCTCCTTGGATTAAAACATTTCAAATACAATGTGTCATACTCGACAAATACTGCTGGATTAATTATATTTCAAATGTATATTGTCAGCAGTTCAGATCCTAATGCTTAAAATAAGGGATTTAGGAACATAAAGAGAAAATAAACCAGACTGACTAATGGGAGTCTTCTTTTCATAGGCAGAATTTTCAGAAATCAACTTGATAGCCCATGCTGATGGCAATTATGCAGTTGATATCCAAGTAATTCGAAATGGCACGAAAGTTGTCAGGTAAGAAAAACTAAATAGAACAGCAAAAAGCAATAAATGGCATCGTGTGTGTAAGGGAAAGGTGCTGAGTGGTTGGTTTGTGTGTGTGCAATAGGGATTTTCACTGATGCACCTCGGGCAGGGAAAGCAGAAAATAAAATACCTGAGCTGTGACCACCTTTTTGTGACAGGGAGGACGTATCTTAATCATGGGAAATATGGATTTGATGAAGGGAATCAAATTCAGAATAAAGAATACTTGACTGGGAGTTGGGTTATTGATTTGGGTTTTATCTTTGCTCCAGAAAGACACACAGATTTGGTCATTTTGTGCCTGCCAGCCTTTCCCAGATGAGCAGTGTTTATTTCCAAAGTGGAATATTCTCTACAGACACAGACCAAGTCAAAACACTCCTCTCAGGGCAGTTACTGGAATATTTCAGCCTGTCTGAAAGATTTCAGCTCAAACACCTCGGATTGCCCAATAGCTGTTTTGCCCAAAAAGGATGATGCCAATTGAAGGCAGGGTAAATTTAACATTTTTTATTTCAGTGAGCTCATCAACAGCTTTGTAAATGTGAGGGGAGAAAGCAGGGGTGTGTCTGGGCACAGGAAAAGCTTAAGTAAGTATTAGAAAAATTATACCAGCAAAATTATTATATTAGCAAAATTATTATCAAAATGATATCCTATGTTTTATCTAAATTGAGATAATTGCTCCTTTTTTGGCTGGTGCAGTTTCATGTGAGTGAAGTGTAGCAGTTGAATTTAAAGGCAGAGCCAACAGTGACCTGGGAGTTTACTGCTCATCTTTGGGCAAGAGTGACAGGTCAGGGAGCAGCACAAAGCATGTGCTGGATCTTCATGGTTTGCACAACATTTCTCTAAATAAAAGATGAGAAAATGTCTACTCATTCATGTAAAAAAAAAAAAATCAGGAAAAATATTCAAAAGAAGTTTATGCTTCAAAACTCACAACTGTTTAATCTCTGGCATGTTGTAAAAATACTGCAGTGTAATACAACAACAATGATCTTGTGCCAAATCCACAAGATTATTTCCTTAGGAGAGTAAGAAATTTGGGGTTTTTTTTAGAGTTAGTGGAATTTTTTATCCAATGATTGAACTTTTGGAGCCAAGAAATCTTGATCCCTGCTCCCTAGTGGCTTTTCTGTAGTATTCCAAAAACTATTCCAAAAGCTATTGAGGCCAAGTTACCATCAAAACATGTCAGGAGATAATGTGGGCTGGGAACCTCCAGCAAATAACATCTACAAGGGTTTGCAGTTTATGAGAAAGTTTGGTAAAAGTGCTGCTTCTGTTAAGAAACAAAGGACTTTTGTGTCATCAGACAGCTCTGAGAATGAGAGGACAAGGGAGTTTGTAATATTGTCAGTTTTATGGGTAATTTATTGATCCAAATAGAACCACCTGAAGTTGATAATGTTCCCTCAGATCTGGTGTGAGGTACCTGGAAATGTGTGTGTGTGTTTTGTGGTGTGAGAGGTGAGGTGCAGACATGGTGGGAGAGGAATTCTCTGCTTCTGTGATAACTGGAGATATTTGTTATCAATTTTGGGTCCGAAGTGACCTTGTGTCATAGATTTATGAGCAAAATATTAGTTAGCAAAATCATAGAAATTTCAGTGATAAAATTGTGCTGGTTTAGTTTAGGGGGAAAAAATAAATGTGTAACAGGCACATTTGTAACATGTGTACATGTGCACATGTGTAACTTGTTTGATTTTTGTGAATGAAAATCATACCATGAAAATTATATTTGATGTTACATAATGCTGAGATTTTGGATCTTACAGATGCTCGAGCCAGGTTTAAAATTTGTCTCCTGCCCTTCTTCTGCACACAGTCACTCCATCCAGCATTGATTACAGGGCTAGAACAATTATGTGAATGTACCATATTCCTTTGAGGAGCTTTTGCAAAGCAAAATGTATTTCTTTATTTTTAATTTTTAAAAAGCACATTCGCTCAATTCCCCATTTGTTTCATTAAATTGGTCTTTTAAAGGGCACTTTCTGTTCTTTTATTTAAAACCATAGTGCTGTCTATGATGTGTTATCTCCCTTATTTAAAGTGATAATGTTGCCTCTTCCTTTCCCTGAGGGATCTGCAATTTTGATTAAGGCACCTTTAGTCCTCTAAGTATTATATTCATGCTGGGCCAGTAAATTGGATTTCCACGTTTCAAACACTTGGCACACTCCCATGAAACTTAGATCACAAATTCTCAGAGCAAATATCTGTTAGGAATCCTGTTTAAAGGCGAGTATTTCTTTACAAGTTTTGGTCACAGAGCTTCAGTGCCATTTTAATGTCTCTTGACAGCAAATCTATAATGTTGTTTTTGCCAAATCATGCAAGTTTTTGTTGGTTTGTTGGGTTTTTTTGGTTTTGTTTTTTTTTTTTTAAATGGCAGTGGTAAAACAGTGGCACAGGTTGCCCGGAGAAGCTGTGGATCCCCCTTCCCTGGAAGTGTCCAAGGCCAGGCTGGATGGGACTTGGAGCAACCTGGGATAGTGGAAGGTGTCCCTGCCTTCCACTAAGAAATAAAATGAGCTTTAAAGGCTCCCTTCCAGCCCAAACAGTTCCATGATTCTGTGATTTGAAATTTAAGAATCCAGCTAATCTACTTTGACTGCTGCATCCAGGCTGGGATCTCAAAACCGCTGAAGCAATTTTAACATGGATTTTAATTGTTTTGTTTTGTTCTACTAGACTGAGACTTCCCAATCATTTTATAATCGTCAGAGTTTCTCACTCCAGTAAACAGCTTGTATTTATTCAAGACATGTAAATAATTCCACCAATTTAGCCTGCTAATTTAATTTACCCTGCAGTTATACCTCTTTCAGGAGGTTGAAATATTCAAGCTACTCAGCATGTTTTTTCCCCCCTATAAAACTGGAATACAGAAGAGACTCTTTCAACAGTCAAGTTTAGGAGTGAATTGCCCCTGTACTGGTGGCTCTGTGCTGTTGTTTTGTACTCTCTGTTTCCCATAACCACTCAGCAACAAAATGTCAGGGTTGGAGTGAGGTGAAGATGGTGTCAGATTGTTGGCAAAGGTGCAGGGTGATAGGCAGGAAAGCACAGAGGCCAGCAGGGGAAACGCTGATCAGATACCAGAGAGAAAAAGGGGGGAAACGCAGCTGGGAGTTTAGAAATTGTTTTTGACAAGTCTCTTGATCAAAAGTTGAGTTGTGATTATCTCCATCTTCTGCCAGCGGTGGAATTGCTTCATCTCTTACTGTCTTTGCAACAGCCTGACAATAGTTGTGAAAAAAAATTATTCCCAAAAAGCCCAAGTTTCTGTCAGAGGCATTTGCCTGCTTTAGTTTTGATTGTCACTGCTCGGAAGCTGGAGCACACCAACCGAGGACATACCTGGGGGTTAACAACCTGAAATCCGTGAGAATTTCTCTCTCTTAATGGAATCACATTGTTGAGGGGATGGGTGAACAGGTGAACAGGTTAAGAAAAGATTTTCATAAAGTCATCCTAACTCTTTCCACCTTTTACATTTCCCTTTGGGTTGAGTGTTCTTCCAGCCCTTCTCCATCCACCAACCAGCCACCGAAGATTTTTCAATCTCTCCACCGACCTCTGAAGGCTTTCCCGCTGAAGGAAAACCAATCTTCCCACGGCTCACGAGCCCTGTGTGTGTCCTGGCAGGTCCTTCAGGCCCGACTTCGTGCTGGTGCGGCAGCACTCGTTCAGCATGGCGGAGAGCGAGGATTTCCGGAACGTGGTCATCGGCATGCAGTACGCGGGCATCCCCAGCGTCAACTCCCTCGAGTCCATCTACAACTTCTGCGACAAGCCCTGGGTGGTAAGTGCTGTGCCTGCACATTCCCTGTGCCTGGACATTCCCTGTGCCTGCACATTCCCTGCACACGGACGTTCCCCGCACCTGGACGTTCTGCTGCGGCCAAGCCCGTCTTTAATTGCCCCTTCAGTTCCCCTTCCCGAACGGCGAACTCCCCTCGCTGAGCGCTGAGGGACAGTGCAATGAATAAAAAGTAAATTAAGATATTTAAATTTTTTTTTTCAAAGAGCCAGTGTGGAGACAGAGAGGAAGGATCTGTAGCACAAATAGTGAAATAAGTGAGGCAGCTAACGGAAAGCCTCTCCGCTGCTAGCTCACTTCCTCAAGTGAGGAAAGAGTGTTTATTCACAATTTGCCTGGGAAAAGCAAGCTGAGAATGTTTCTCATATTTGTGGGTTTGAACATAGTTTAAGCAGACTTTAGCCAGTGTTTTCCTCATTCCTGTGAAATTTTTGGGGCTATGCTTTAACAGGGAAACCTGAAGCTACTCGTTTGCTCATCTGAAAGCCCTTTTCATAATCCTGTGCCCCTGCGGGAGGAGTTGGTGCTTTCAGTTACACCTGGAGCAGTGAGGGACCCTGGGGAGCCACTGATCTTTGCCAGTTCTAGTGTAGGAGCCAATGCAGTTTTTCTTGATGTGCTTTGGTGATCTTTTTGCTTCATAAAGGACTAATCATTAGCAGCAGCAAGTTCAAATGTGGTGCTGTGAAAGATGATGACCCATGGTGCAGTCACTGCTCCTGTAGTAGGTATATTCCATTGTCCAAGAGCTAACACGACTTTAAACAATCCCACTTGTCATAAATAGCCAAAACTTCATTTTTTCCTCTGGTATCTGGATATAAAAGAACAGTTGTCAATATTTTTCCCACTGCTGGGAAGTTTTACTACAATACTTTTTATTGCCTTGAAGATGTTTATTTTTTCATGTTTACTGTGAAAATCCCTCCAAACAATTGTCAGCAGATTTTAACATATACCTCTTGCAGCTAATTTTATTATACTTTTATGTTGCAGCAAACTGCTGCAGGGAGGGAATAAATAATTGATAGAGCATTTACAACTTCTCAGTACACACTGTACATTGCTGAATTCATTACTTTAATACATCACATTTTCCAGCTGTGTGGCATTTCCCAATGCTTTGGTTCAGTGTATGCAACAAAGCTGGGTGGGGAAGCAAAACCAGCAGCATTTATATGAAATAATGATGCAATAAAAAGTAAAGGAATAATTCCTCCTTGTAGACTGCTGTATCTTTATCACTTTAGTTGGGTCCTAGTGAGGAGTGTGGACTTGAAGTCTGAGCACAGAAATAGTTTCTGTACAAACTGAGTGACTTTGTTTGGCTGTTTAAGCTGGAATATCCTGCCTTGTGTTCTTGGTGGTGCTGGGAGATGTAGAGACCACTGTGCATCCCAGAGCACCCTGAAATCTTCATCAGATTTAGGAAAGGTAATCACTGGAAGAAGCCATACAGGCTGGCATGGCCCATGGGGGGATTCTTGGGATGTCCTGTGCAGGGCCAGGAGTTGGACTTTAATGATTTTTGTGGGTCCCTTGCAAGTCAGGATATTCTGTGGTTCTGTGAGACCATTCCAGCCCGTGCCCAGAACAGATACCCTGAGGGTAAAAGTCCATTAATCCCTTGGCTCAGCCAACTTCATGGATGTTCAAATACTGCAGCAGAATCCAGGCACTGTTGGTTTTGCAAATACCGTTGTCTGCCTTGTTTGGTTACACCAATCTCACGTGTGCTCCCTGCCTGGGTGAAATCCCTGCTGCCAGTTGTTGTGGATGCCTGGGAATGCACTCCTCAGTCTGTCACTGCCTGCTGACATTTAGGGCAAAAACCACTGTGCTCCTGTATATTCCACAGGCCTGAGATCTGTGTCAGCTTTGCAGTACAGGTAAGCAAGGACATGCTTGGATTTACCATCCATTAACCCCCTCTTCACAGCGTGGGAGGGATGTCTTTCTGCACAAGTCCTTTGTCAGCACCAGTGACCTGATATTTGTATGAAAGCTCTTTCTATAAACGTTGCAAGTTCAAAAGCCCCATGAAAAACTGGAAAGCAGAACGCTACATAAAGCCAGATGTAACAATCTTTATTCATTCATGAGAAATAGATTGACTTTCCTGCAGGTAAAATTTTGAGTGGCAGAAGTGAATTGCAACTTTGATAACAGCAGGACAAAAAAGAGTGTGTGCAATGGAGTGGGCCTTAAAAGGATGGGAAATTCTTGAGTCAGCCATGGGCAATCAATCTTACTTACATCAGTGTAAAATTAGGAATAGTATAGAACTGCTCGGAGGGGAAGTCAGGGAAGTTAGACTACTTATAACAGGGCTCTCAAATAAAATGAGAGTTAGAATTCAACATACCTTGGGTTTTAAATTACTGTTCTTCACAGTGTCAGGTGTTAGGTGGGTTTAGAACACACAGCTCCACATGTACAACATCTTTTAACTCTGAGGGCAGATTCACACCTTGCATCACAAACTGCAGCACCTGCCTTTATTTTTCCAGAAAAGCTCTTTTTGTACTCTGGGTTTTTCTGTGCATATGCCAATAGACAGTGGACAAATTTGTGTTTGTTCTGAGGTGTATTGTTGAAGGATGGGGTGTGGTGGGATGATTGCCAGGAACATACTGAGAACAAGTCTTAAAGCTCTTGTTCTCTGGTGTCAGGGCATGCACAGTTCCTTCAAATGCTAATCAGAAATTCAGAGCACTGTGTAACCCTGTGAAAAGCTGGGGTGTGGGCAAGCAGGGGGAAGAAAATGTTGGAATGAATGTGTGTGGTGAGATGTTTGTGTACTGAAACACGTTCATGGTTTGGGGTTGTTACAGTGCTGTGATAACACTTACCACTTACCTCATGGAAAATTCATGACCCTGGCTCGAGCTGGATTTCCCTTAAATGCTGCTAAGAATGTCAGAAAGTTACTTAGCTGGGGGAAAGCATAAGTTTTTTAAATAAAGACCAAATTCTTTATTCCTGAGCTCAGACAGAGCTGTGGAGGAACCGTTTTAAGGTTCATGCCCTTGTTGGAGAATTATTATTAAACATTAGAATGTTTCAGTGGAGGGTCATTCAGTGGAGGGTTGTGAAGGAATAGTCTTGGGCATGACATGTCCCAGTCAGATGAGACTAAAATTTTACCTGGTTTAATTTACAGTTACATCGAATTAATGTGAGGCAAAAACATCCACTGTCCCTGTTGGATTCCCAATCCACCCTACAGTTTTACTCATGGCTGTTGGTGTGCAGACCCTGCTGTAAAGCATTTGTGAAAAGAAAAAGTAAAGAGAAAAAAAGAGCATAATTAAGCATCCAAAGTTAATATTTGATATGATTTAAATTATCTGTTTTCCTTTAGAAAATGTCATTCAGGAAAGAAGGGAGACTTTCTATAGCTGAGGCTTAGGAGCTTGTATGAAAACTTGCCCATGACAGATGATGTCATCATCCCTGGAGGGATTTAAGACACGTGGATGTGGAACTTAAGGACATGGGTTAGTGGTGGACTGAGCAGTTCTGGGTTATTGGCTGGTGTTGGTGATCCCAGAGGGCTTTTCCAACCTAAATGATTCTGTGGTTCTGTGTAGGTGAGTGAAGTGAGTAATTGTGGAGGCCAGAAGGAACTGGAAAATGTGATGGTAATGTCAGTGCTTGCAGTAATAGGTAAAATCTCATTATTTAAACTGGGCAAATAATACTAAAAAAACCCAGAACGACCAACATGTATTAAAAAACCCCAAACAACCCAACATGATTTTCCAGTGTCCTGGGTTGAATTTTTTAAAAAAAATTCTTCCTGCATGCATCCCTTTGCATGCTTCCTTGGAATGATTGATGTGAACCTTGCATGCTGAAGTGTTTGCTTCAATTGAGCCCTGCTGGATGTTAGCTTCGGTTGCAAATGTTGGTGATAGGGGTGCAGCTTTGGAACACCCCAGCTGATTCTCTCACCCTACTGTGTCCAGCAGGTTGCTGATGAGTGGAGTCAGGCAGGGAGGTGGAGTTGAGGGGAGCACACCAAACATGCACACTCTGATTTACTTGTCAGGGGCTGCAAGGCTCAATGTCCACGGCTGCTGGAGATAGAACATGGCTTTTGGGTTTATTTCAGTGGAACCTGACTGTGATGTGCTGATTACATGCATTACAGGGGCTGGGTTGGTGCTTCCAGGTTCTTCCTGACAGTGACAGGCACTTCAGCCCTGCAGAGACTCCGGAATTGCTGCACTTGTAGAGAGCAGCTGTACATGACTGAAGAGGGAGAAAACCCTCTCAAAATCAGTCCAATTCCGTGAGTGCAGTTCTGGTTCCTTCCCTGGAGAGGAAAAGCATCCCAAGCCCTGCAGCTGGCTGCACATGTGTCCTCCTGGGAGTGTGTGTGCCCCGGGAGGCTGCAGGGGTGGTGCGGGGGCCTCAAGGATCTGCCAGTACCTTAATCCCACATCCACTCTGCTGAAGGAGGGGCACAACCATCATTTGTGAACTCTGAGACCTTAATTGGCTGTTGCCACGGTGGTGGAAGGGTCTTTATTTAGCCTGAAATGCCGATCGGATGGAATCCCAGCGGGATATGGGAAGCCCACATGAGCTGAGCTCAGGCAGAGCTGTCCCAGCCTGTGGAGAGGCAGTGGCACTGCAGGGATGGGGAGCTGCTGCTGGGCAGCTTGGCCCAAGCAAAGGGCACTGCTGGCACAGTGACACTCTGCTCCGGCACTCCAGGGATGTGGGAATGAGAGGAACCATGGAGGAAGGGATTTCTGGGCCAAAGCTGGCAGAGAGGGAGGCAAAGATACCTGAAGCATGTGAGGAGAGCTGAAAGGTCCTGGTGCTTCTCACACAGAGCTCCAGATGGGAACCCATCGTGCACTGAAACATCTTCAGCTGTCAGACTCTGCTTCATTGCAGGAATTAATTGTTAAGGCTTTTAAATTTAAGAGAAGTGCCATAGAACACTTTGTTATTCCAAAATTTATTTCCTTGCTCATCCGCAGCCGTTCCGAGGGAAGGCTGGATATGGCTTTTCCTCTTGTCAAACTTGGGAGTATTGTAAATCTCACAGTTGTTGTTTGTTTCTTTTCCTACAGTTTGGGAGCAGACAGCCAAAGAGTTTTTTGCAAGTTTGTTGGTATTTCCCTTGTTTTGCTGCTCTTGCCGAGCTTACGCAATTCCGTGCCTTCGTGTGCCGTGTTCTGCTTTGCATTTCTTTTGCAGGTGATTTTCTGCTTATCTGCCTTCATCTTTCTACTCGAATTGAACATTTAATTTCTCTATTTTTACCTTGCTTTCTTGGAAGGTCTCTTTTCACTGCCCTTTCTTGCTGTGTGATGGTTTTATAGTGCTCTTCCCCGTCGTGTTTTCTCCTTCGTGTGTTGCTGCTCCAAGTTGGTCTCTTGTGCTTTTTCCACTCCCAGTTCTACTTTAATAATCTTGAGCAACAGATTGGGGCACTGGCAGGACATTTGTCGTGACTCTGCAGGGAGGAGCAGAAAAAAAGACATGAGTTCTGTTCATTCCAGCTTCCTGTTGACACAAATTATTGAAGCTATGCTGATGGGAGACACAACCACACAGAGGAGTTTCAATTTGGTGTCCAAGCATCTTCTGGAGAGTGAATAACCAACAACATGAGTGTGTGCAAAAAGAGAAGTGTTTGGAAAAACTCTTTACTGTAAATCTAGGAGATTTTCAATGCTACTCCATGACTGGGTTTAAAGAAAGAAATTTATTTCAGTATCATAAAATTTTGTGCTCGTTACCAAAAATAAGATTTGTACAATAATGCTGAGCAATGGGATAGAATTTGGCTGGTTATTGCTCTCTTTTATATCCCAGAGGGCATCTTCTTAGAGGTCAAGGCTGGAGATTGCCTACCTGCAATCTGGTTTCAGCTCAGGTAGGGGACATATTTAGGGATGTTCCAATTGGATGTCTGTTATCACGGTGTTAGAAATGTTGAGATGGATTTTTGTCAGTTTTATGTATTTCATTAGATCAAACCTGGAGCCGGCACTGAACCTTTCTTGTTGTTTCAACCATTGTGGCAAGATTGATCTCATTGACAGGTAAAGGCAGAGCCACTGGGCAGCCAGAGGTGTGCAGTGCCCTTTTCCTGCCCTTTTCTTGAGGAAGCTGCTGAAGCAGGGGCAGTTCCTTGCTCTGGCTCCAGGACTGGAGCAGGAGCTGCCTGGCTCTCCCCAGCAGGGCAGAGTTGCTTCCTGAGGCATTGGACACCAGGACAGGAGTGGCAGAGCCTGAACAGCCCCGTGGGATGATGTGTGGAATTGCACGTGGCTAACAGGAAGTGTTTGCAGCAGTGGCCACTTTTGTGGCCTTTAGTCATATTCAGGGTGTTGGATTTACAGGAGGGATTGGATTTACAGATGTCAAGCGAAGGCAGAGGTCTGTGTATGTACAGGGCAGCCAGAGGACAAACCAACAGGTGCTTCTCCTCCAAGCAGAACTTTCTTAAGAATAAAAATCCTATAGTTTAATTCTCTGTCAGCCAGTGAAGATTTTGACCTCTTTGCCCAGGCTGCCACTTAAAGCAAAACGTGTTGATGGATTTGTAGTGCGAGGGCTGAAAGTAAATTCACAAAACTGTGTCAGGAGGAAGGGGAAAACATTTTAAGCTTTTTGGTCAAGGCAATTTCATTGAACATTGAACTGGAGCAAAATTCATAAATATTTATTAGTTTAAATGCATAACTTGAAATCTAAATACATTATGCCTAGTAGTGTGTCTGCTCTTTGCACCTCTTTATAGAGCTGTTTTAGTTTAATCTAGTCTTGAAATAGGAAGGGAATATTCCCATCTCGCTTACTGATTTTGCTTTCCTAAAATAAGTAAGCTCACTGAAATTCCTTTAAAAAAAAAGCAGAAATCCTTAAATGATAAATAAATCTCAGTGTGGTGATGATTTGTTTTCTGTTCCATACAGCCAGTAATTCTCTCAGCTCTATATTTATCAATCCTTGCTTGCACTCTAAAGTACTTTATACATAAACTGAGTATGTGTGTATTTTGCTTTGAGCAGCATTTACTGCCATGAGGATAATTTAGTGCAAAAGTAGACTCAGATTTTTTGACTGCATTCCTGAATTTTGTGGTAGGTTGTTGCCACTTTGCCCTGTTCTTTGCTGCATTAAAAAGCAGCAGTGGGAGCTCTTCACATCCATTACAGACTTGCATTGCATTGAACATTTCTAGTGGCAGGAAATTCAGACTTTTAACTGTTTCTTACCTTGTAGTGAAAGAAACTGTATTCAAATAAAGGCTGTAAATTAACCTTAACAACAGGACTGTAGAGCTGTGGTTCATATCTTTTGTATTATCTGCTGGTCCTGCTACAGCAGAGACTCAGAAACCCTCTTTTGTGCTTGCTTTAGGCAAATATCCATAACTAAAAGCCAGATTGTGGAAGTTAAGTTTGATTTTCTTGTGCAATTTTAATATGTTATTAAAAAGGAAACCTGTGTGTTATATTCCTATTAAATTACCTTAGAAAATAATTTTTTTCAGTCAAAATCCAGCTTGTATCTTCTCCTTTGATGTGTGACTGGTGACTCAGTGCTGAGGAGAATCAGGGGGTGAGACTCCCCTTCCCGACACAGGAATTTGTCACCAGGAAAATCCCTCCCGTTGTGCTGACTCCACCAGGGCAATCCCCACTCCATCCTTTCCCCTCTCCTTGTCCACAAGTGCATTTTCCCCACGTTATCCCCACAGCTCCCACCAGCACTGACATTCCTTGATGTTCCACTCTATCCTGAGCTCCTCTCTCTCCGAAATGGATGCAAAGTGTGCCTGTCCTGGGTGCTTTTATGGGGTGTGTAGGTACCACAGCTGCTCTCTGAGGTGCCTTTGCTGGGTGGTTCAGTTCCAAGTGCCATGAAATCCCTGTTGGGATATCAGCCACCCCGAGGAGTCCTCTGGCTTTCCGTGCTGGGCTCAGCAGAGGTTGGCTGCTGGTGTCTGAGGAATGGCATTCCACCATGGAAATCCCCCATGGAAATCCACCACTGATTTCTTCCTCTACAGGTTTCACTGAATTCGGTGATTTTATGAAACTGGACCTCATCACTAAAAAAACTCACAAACAACAAAATCTCTTTCTGTTGCAGTGGGCCCCAAACCCTTTTGAGAAATGCTTAAGCACATGGCCAATCCCATCAAAATAAACAGGAGCACAAATGTTTCCTGGTAGAACACTGAATTCCATGCTCCCATAACAGTGGAATAAAGTACATTCTTATTCCTACAAGAGCCCCCAAGAAGGACTTCCCAGAGCCTCTGACTTCCAAAAACTTCTTTTTTCCCTCTGTAACTTTTCATTCTGAAACAGAGAGCTCCAGAAGGCCTCTCAATCGAGGCCTCATGGTATCACTCTTTGCTAATTCTCTTCTACCAGACGTGTCTTGATCTGTGTTGTACCTTTTATGCTCATAGGCTGTTTGCCTTCATTTTAATCCACATGTCTTCCTTAAGTCTCGCTTTCCTCACTGTTTACACATTTTGTCAGTGCCTCTTCCACCAGCCAAGGTGTCTCTCCTTGCCAGATGCCTTCCTGCCCAACCCTGCAAGCCAGGAGATGTTTTTATGTCTCTGGCTGTGACCCTTTTCTGGTTGTTTGGGATTTTTTTTAATCCTGTTTTTCTAACTCTTGTAGAAAACTTTTTTTTTCTCCCTCTCATGGATGCACTCTGGTAATTTGTAAGCCAGTTCATGCAGTTCTTCCAAGGGCATGAGGTTTTCATTTAAGATTTTGTTTTGCATCCTGTAGAAACTCTTAATGGTTTGTATCTCATCAGCTGTAATTCTAATGTGAAAATATTCCAGCAGTTAATTACAGCAGTGATTAGCAGTGGGAGAGCTGTGCCTCTCAGATTGCAGTTCTCATGCTGCAGGAGCCAAGTTAAATGCCCTTGGAAATTCTGGATAGCTGGAGCAGACGGCCCAAATCCCTCTGGGAAGGGTCAGCACAACCCACAGAGGCTGAGCAGCTCCACCTCAGTAGGTGCAGCAAGAACCCCAGAGGGTGAGAAGGGGGCTGGGGGTAATGAGGGTGAGGAAATATCAGCTGCAGTCCAGGCCAGGGAAGAGGTGCTGCTAATCCCAGGGCAGGGCTTGAGGGCAAAATGCATCAGGGGACAGATCTCATCCTGGGGAGGCAGGGAGCACCTTGCTCTCGTGCAGGCTGGGCTGCAGAGCCCTTAGGGAATAACTCTGTGCTATAAAAGTCACCATGCTGGGTCCGTGTCAGCAATCTTTGCATGCTGAGCCCAACTGTGTTGGCTTTGGGTCCTGTTGGAAAACCACTGGAGGAACACCGAGTTCTTCTGTCAGTTCCCATCTTCTCTGTGTTCTGTCTGTGTGCCCAAACTGATTTGTAGGCACTGTTTGATCTTCCCGTGGCCGTGGCGAGGTCTGAATTGATTTTGGAAGTTTGAATTGTGGCATTGAATTCAGTCTGTCAGCTCAGGGGGACGTCAGCTGCGCTCAGAATCTGCTCCCCTTCATTCTCCTAGGAGCTATCAAATAGCAAATCAAAGGTGTAGGAACTGAACTCAGCCTTCTGAAAAAGTATTTAGTGTTTGCTAATGTGTAAGAGGGGAAATGTTGGCCAATCTCAACTGAGAAGCACAAAAAAAATATGGAAAGGTAACAACCAACTAACACAGATGTTTCTCTGGTAATTATGGTTTAAAAATGCAACCATCCAAAGTGCAGAAATTCTGTTGAAAGTGCAGATATAGTGAAAATTCTTGGCTGAAGTTAAGTGACTCCTGCAGAGCACACATTTCTGGTGCATCCTTCCAGCCCCTTCCACACAACTGGCCAATCCCTTCTCCCTCTGAAGGATCTAAAATGTTTGTGTCTTAATTGATTGACCTCCATGGACCCCTATTATGTTTGTGCTTTGTGCTTTTGAACATCTCTTAATTGCACAAGGTACTCAAGCCTTTATGGAATGGTCAGCCACGTTTCTGAGCCTCAGCATGAAAATGGACATTTCAGCCTAAAAATGGACATTTCAGCCTAAAAATGGACATTTCAGCCTAAAAATGGACTTGAGGACATCCTTCCTGGTGCCATTTGAAGGGGATGAAAAAGTCAATGTGTCATTTTACAACCAACATCCCTACAATAGAATTGTACCATAACCAGCCCATAATGCAGACCAGCTCATCTTTCAGCCTCATAAACTGCAGACCCCCCCAAGGGACCCGTGCAGGTCACTGTAGGGAAAAGGAACCTTCCCTTTGTCTATTGAAAGGAAAAATCCCATTGCAGAGGCCCCCATCCATGGTGAGTATTGAGATCACATTAGAAATTTAGAAATTGTACTTTAGGAATTTCAGCCACAAACTCGTTAGAGCGTTTGGTAAGGAGCAAGTTTATCAATGGACATCCAGACTTCAACTGGTATTGCATGGAAGTTTTTCACTCTTAAGGTGAGCCCACACCTTAGAGCAGCCAAAGATGAGTTAAATCCCAGCTAAAAGTGCTATTTTTTATGACACAGAGATTCAAGAAGTGTTCAAGAAGGGTTCAGTAAAATCCACAGCCCAGGAGTGCTGCCAGGACAGGGAACAGGCAACGGGGATGCAGTTCCCTGCATGAAAATCTTACTCAACATGCCAGGAAATTCCCCACTGAAATGGGCACTGATAGAAATCCTTCAGCCTGGCAAGAGGGATTAGCAGCTTTCCGGAATTAGAGGTAGCTCCATCTGGAATAATTAGTTTTAAATATCATATCTAATTATCTGGGAGGGAAGGGTTTGTGGGGTTTGTTCAGGAACAAATCCGAGCCTCTCAGAGGTGACATATGTGTAATTAAGCACATTTTAACTCATCTACAGTGATAAGGAAAGTAATTATCCAACTCTTTATGGAGGTAGCAAAGGGATTTTTGGTGACTCCTCCTTGGTTGCAGCATGATCTGTGCAGTCAAATTCAGAGTTCCAGTTTTAGGGTGATAGAACCCTAGAAAGATTTTATATGAATAAAGGGAATAAGTGCCTTTTTGACTAAATATTTCTCTTTATTTGTGTTATACCTTATTGAAGAGGAGAAAAAGCACAGCTGGCACTCTCCTGTTCTGTTATAGAGGAAAAATCCATAGGCCTGGATGTGGAAGCATTTTATCCTGACTAGAAAAGAGCTGACATTACAATGGATGTTACAAAATCCAACCGTTTTCCTTTCAAAATAACAATCTGAAAACTGTAAATACAGGTACCTGAGGGTATCCCTCTTTGAGCAGAAAATAAGATGCAAAATGAGAGGTAAATTCAGCTAGGTAAAGCAAGAACTTTTTTCCACTTCCTTGTTTTTTTCTTAAGATGTTAAAAAACCTCTGCTGAAATAATAAGCTCTGTGAGTTGAGGGATTTTTAGATTATTATTAACATCTCCTTTGGTTTTTGATATCCATATAAAATACTTCAGTGGCTCTATTAGTATTTTCTATTTCATGAGCATCCCATGTCTGTAAACATTTGGCTTTGGATTAGATAATTCAGTAATTTGAATCATCTAAAAAGATGATTCTCTTGCCCAGGACTGGTGTCCATTTGCTCCAGCTGCTCAACAGAAAAATATAAAAATTCCAAATCACACTTAAAAATTGAGAAAAGCTCTTTAAAACTTATATGAAATTCTTCTTTATAAATAGCCCAGTAGGAATCATGGAAAATAACAAATATTTATAGAAGTTTATGGATGTACAATTAGAATGCCAAAATTTTATGTGAATTGAGGTTGAATTTATCAAGTTGCTTTTTGGGGGTGAAATGATTGACAAGAGATTCCCAGATTTGTAGACCTGGAGATGAAGCAGCATCTCAGCAGGGGCAAAGGATAAATCATTCCCCTCACTGTGGGAAATTTGTGATATTTCTCTCCTCTGCCTCACAAATTGAAACCTCCTTTTCCTACTTGCTATTTCAAAGCTTAATTACTGCATTAGAGGATACCTTGGAGTGATAGCTGTGTGTTATCTCTGGTTGATACTATTTTATTTGAAGTAAACAAGCATTTGCTAGTATTTAATGTGAATTACAACCTTCTTACCTCTCGCCTGAATGCCAGAACCCCTGCAAATAATGCCAGTTTCTCATTGTCTTTAGCTCCCTTACAGTGAAAATGGAAAAGAAAGTAAGGAAAGAATCACAGAAAATACAATCATATGATTTTTTTTTTCAAGGCTTTTACTTAAATATAGGTAAATAGATTTATTTTAACCTAACAATTATTTGGCAAAAATCATGTATGTAATAGTAAGTAATTTCTTGTGAAATTTGGAATTTGGCTCTTGGATAAGAACAGAAATAACGAGTAAGTTGTCAGGAATCCTACTCACAAACCACCCTATTTTGGTAGCTGTGATAATATTTCCTTTCCTTGAGGCCTGATTTGCAGAGCACACAATCCAACTACAATTTCTTGGGCTTTTGGTGAAGACTACTCATCATTAAGGTATTTTCCACTGGACTTCCACATTTAAAGATATATTTTACCAAACCTAAGTAAACACCACTAAATTAAACAAGCCCTCTCTGCCAGCTGGAAATGCAAGCAAAGCTTTCATGGTGGTTTTTTTTTTTTCCTTTAAACAGTTTTTGCTCTCTCTGCCCCCTGAGCCTCTTCTCAGAGTAGGTATTTTATCTGCATTATGGACAGAGTTCTATTGTTCTGTGCTTTTTGTGCTGTTTGCAACCAGCAAATCCCACTATTCAGGCTGTTGTGCTGAGTTGTTTATGTCCCATGTTGGCATCATGACAATGGAACACATCACAGGCATGGCCGAGCCAGAGCTTTGGAGCCCTGGAACAACAGTGGCCTGCTGGCTGCCAAAGCCCTCCTGCTCCCTGGAAACCTCAGCCAGGGCTCAGAAGTGATTTAGTTTTCCAACTGTTACCAGAGAAGGCTTGATGTGCTCAGTAAAGAGAAAGAACAGCCCCAAAATATATTTCTATTTCATCAAGAATTCTGTCTTTTTGTGTGTCGATGTTGCTCTGTGCAGACCAGAGGACAGGTAGGCAGGGTGTGTCACAGAAACATGAATAGAATATTGTATTAAAAGTGTTAATTAACAAACATGAATGGAAATGGCACACCATGGAGCAGTTTGAATTATCCCTGTCTTTGGTGGCGGTGGAAGGATGGCCCTGTGGAAATGGCACGTGGCTGCAGCCTGGCAGCTGAAACTTCTCCCGTTGGTTCTTCACCTGACCTGTTCACATGACACAGTTGCTTTTATCTCTTTGCCAACACTGAAAAATCATTTCAATGTCAGGAGGTGCCAGACACTACATTAATGCCTGGTCTTTAGACTTAAGATGGTAGAAAAGGTGAAGTCATAATGATTTTATTATCACAAAATCATCTTAAAACGTACAGACAATGAGATATCTGAAATCCAGTATTGCCATGTGTTTATTTTTCTGTACCTGTGAGGGCTTCACTCTTAAAGGTGTTGTTCTGTACATGAAGTCACTGCCTGGATGGGTTAAAAAGGTGTGTGAGGAGGAGGAGAGAGGCCATGTGGGGTGTGCCCGTGGATCTTCCCAGTTTGTGAAACACCCAAGACAAGAAGCAAATTGACAGTATGAGATTTGGGCACAATGTGGTTTCTCTCCTAAGCTTTCTGTCTTGTTCTGCTTTGTTTTGCAGTTTGCCCAGCTGGTGTCTGTCTACAAAACTTTGGGCCCAGAGAAGTTCCCTTTAATCGAGCAAACCTTCTACCCAAATCACAAGGAAATGGTAGGTGCAAATAGCAATATTAAATATGCTCTCTTTCCATGTAAAACAGGGATTGTGGCACACAATTCCTTTTTCCCATTTACTGTCTATTCCAAAAGCCATTTTGGCAGCTGGGGGGTGAGGCTGGGTGACCACTTGAAAGCACTGTGATGGTGAGCTGAGGCTGCTCACATGGGAAGGGGGTCATTTTCAGCTACCCAACTTCAGATGTCAAAGAGATTAAATGCCTACAAAGACACTGAAGAACCATTAGACTGCAAGAATTACTTTCATGGTTTGTTTTGCCCCCAGTCGTTTATGGTGTGTTCAAAGTGTTTGTTATCTTTGGAGGTGATGCACGAGGCTGTGGGCTGGGCACTGCAGAGCTTTGAACTCGCCCAAAATCTGGGGGGTTGTGACTTGTGATCTTCATGTACCTGAGCTAACATGGATCCCCATCCTTTACAGACATAAAAGTAACACATGTGACACATGAGCCTGTCAGAGTTCAAGGAGCATCTGGATGATGCTCTTAGGGGGATGGTTTAGTTTTAGGCAGGAAGTGGAACACAATGACCCTTATGGGTTCCTTCCAGCTGGAGATTGGCTAGGCTTTTATTGAAAAAGCAGATCTTTTGGGTGCATAGAAACAAAGAACATATCCTATAATTTTGGGGCAAGAATCAATGTGCTAGACTTATGTTGGTATGGCATATTTTGCTGAGGAGTACAACAGCTATGTAAGTGGTTTTCCCTGCCTTCATTGCCCATTAAATTCTGAACTAATAAGTTGTCTTTTATTTGAACTTTTGAGTGTTGTTCTCCACAGCCAAGTAATTTTTTTTACATATTTTTATGTAACGATTGTTAATCTAGAGAAAATGAACACATTTGGGTATTGCATTGCCACTTGGAAGTGCTGCAATAACTGGCTGTGGTGATGCTCATTTGTTTGGTTTTATTCCTGCTGAAGAAAGTATTTGGAACTTTGTGGCTTGGGAAATGATCAGGCAATGTGGTACAAGATAACATTTTGTTCAGATTTCTGGAGTGGGCTGTAAGATGATCTGCTGCTGAACTGAAATCACACCATGTTGTTCTGGTTTGGGTTTTAAACACTTTATTAGCAGCTGGCCTCATTTGCTTATGCAGAATTTGGCAATTGCAGTTTGAAATCTTTTTTTTGTACTTCCTCTTGCTTTTGCTCCCTCCCTTCTTATTCTCCCAATGGGAACCTGGAGCTGTCCCCCCTCCAGTGCAAACCAGCTCAGGGGGATGTGGGGAGTGGGAGAAAGCCCCAAATCTCTGGGAATTGAGGGCTCAGCCGAGCGTGCCAGAGGTGCTCCTTTCATCCTCTGGTGCTCACTTGTGCCGAGGCTTTAGGCAATAAAAGGTAAATAAACAAAGATGCCATTCTTTTGTGTAAAAATGGAGCTGCTTTAATGAAACACTTTTTGAAACAGAAACATTCATCCCGGACTGATTACACAAAACGCTGTGAGGCTTTGGAGCTCACTGCTGGTTGAGTCATATCTGCAGCCTTTCCCTCAGGAATTAGTCCCTTTATTTCACTCCATTCCCACCTCTTGTCTTCTCTGCCGCGGCAAAAACAACACGGCTTTTCCAACATAATTGTTGAACAATTTAATTAAAACTTCACTGGAGCATTGAGAAAACACCAGCAATGTTCCAGGTGCTGTTTTTTCCCCTGTTCACCTGCATAATCTCCCTTCTCTCTTCTTTTCCCTGCTCTTATCAAAAGTCGTGTGAGTCATTTTCAAACTCAAATCCAATGTTGTGCCAGGCTGTATTTCTGCTCTGCCCTCTCATATAACACATACACAGCTTCAAGAAGTAAAAAGAAAGTGTTGTAAAAATAATCTGCTGCTGATAATATATCGATGCCACTACAGTAAAAATCTTGATAGGAAAATAATGTATTTAGAGTGCCACGCTAAAGGCTTGTAGTCAAGCCTTTCCAGAATCTTCCTCAGGGAAAATAAAAACTCACTCTGAGAGGGGTTTTTGTAAAGCTTTTCTTGCCACATTTATTGATATGAGGGGAAAAAAAATCTTTGTGCCATCCATTGAGGGAAGTTTGGCCAGGTTTGTGCTCAGCCTGAAATCAGAGTAGACAGACATTAATGTGAAACACCTCATGTGGCATATTTTATGGCAGGACAAATATGAAATGTTTTTAAAACTAATTATGGCACAGAATTTGTATTAAAGTCTTCATAAATATCAAAGAAATCATTTCTTTGTACAAGGTGCACAAAGAAGGCAATCTGTGCTGGGTGAGTTCAGGTTAAGGTACAGTTACTGTAAAACTGAAATAGGAACAGAACTATGTTGTGTTAAAAAGCAGAAAATATCTGTTTGCTGCAGGGTGTTATTCAAAAGACATCCTCACATCAAACTGGATTTGGAGACAAATGCTACAGGACATGTATTGAATATTAACCATTGAATATTAACTATTGAATATTTATTAACCAGCCCCATGATTGAATCAGACTTTGTGGTTATTAAGGTCTCGTGGGCTTCTCTGGGAATTGGTTTGCTTTGACACGAGGAAATAAGGCCTGGCTTGAAGTCTTTCTGTAAATTAGTAATATAAATGCACAGCACTGTCAGTAAATAGCTCTGCCAATATTGTCTCTGCAATATCAATTTTTTTTTTGAAGAAATGTAGAATTTTTATTTTGTTTATGTAAGTAGCCATAATAAGTCTATGGTGCAAATGATTAGTGTGAGGTGATTTATGGTTTGTCTTTAGTAAAGCAGAAAACAAGCTAGGCTTTGCATTTGGCAGCACATCTATAGATATGGTGTTTTAATTTAGGGGTTGTAAATTAGAAGAGCCAGACTGATTTATAGTAAATGAAATTGAAACACTGACTTTCATATATTATGGGACATAATTCCTCAGGGGAATAATGACACGCTTTTGTGTTAGCCTTGCACCTTTTGCATTTCGTAGGAAATGTATAGGTTTAGTCACAGAAAAAGTAAATATTTATTCTCCGAAGAGTGTTTCCAAACCTGTCTTTTAAATATGGATTCATGGAACTGTCAAAAGAAACATTAGAAATGTGAAAATATGTCAGAAGAAATTTCTGCAGTGGGGTTTCTTTCCTATATATGTTATCTATCCAATGCATCATATCCTGGTGTGTCATAAGGCACATGGGACATGCTGAATTTCATGTCCAAGCTGCTACTCATGGAATTGACTGGCATCAGGGATGTGCAAATGTTATTGGCAAGTTCAAATCCCAATGGTTTGATCAGGACTCTCCAGCAAACAGACTGAAGGAACAATTTGGAACCCCCTTGAGCCAGTGGACAGTAAAAGGCTGACTCTGACTGAGCCCCAGGCTGGAAGTGTCCCCTGGGGCTGGCAGGAAGCTGGAAAATGTTTGTTTAAACATCTAAAAATCTTTAAACAGACCTGATGCCACCAAAGGAGAGCAGAACTAAATCTCTGCCTGGGAAAGAAATCCAGCGGAGAAAACTGGAGAGTAAAATGTCAGCAAAGGCAGCTACTGGAGATTCCCATCCTGCCTGAGGGTTCCCCTCCAATTTCTGGGACACAAGCAGCTGGACAACTGTCTGAGCTTTGACATTTACTGAAACACTTCCCAAAGTTTCACCACTGGGAATTGAATTACTTTTGTAAGCTCAAATACATAGGTGTGAGATTAGTTACTCACTAATTAGTAATCGACTCAGAAAAGTTCAGACACTAAAAAAGTAACAGGCAAAATGTGTTGTAACACTTCTCTAGTCCCAGATCACAAGGAGCCACATTCACCATGACAGAGCATGATGGGTATTCATGAGTAAAAAACAATTAAATCATAGTAAATACGGTCAAATATCCGAGAGCTTCCAGAAATCATTGCAGTGTGAGTTATCCAATATCTACTGCAGATATTTCCACACGAGTTTCTAAAGCCAAGGCTTCCAATAGTGCTGGGCTGGTCGTGTGCTTAGGGAGGTGTTAGCAAGGGCTGCGCTGCCGTGGGGATGGGCACGGCCTCTGTGAGCAGGAGCACTTTTAGCCTGTCCCCATTCCTGCTGGTTCCCTGGAATGCTGAAGCATTCAACATCTGGCTTTTCCTTCAGCAAGGCGTGGCTAGTCCATAGGAATGCTGACTTGGGAAGGGGGCTTTGATTATCAAGGCTGTTTCTTGACTTAGTTATCAATGAAAGTTACAACTCTGTAGATGAAGGAAGCTGGGACATAAGGAACATACGAAACGTGGAGCACAGATTGTTTTAATCACAACTTGTTTCAACAGATAAGGAAATATTTGTGAATCTTTTTTTAATAGCACATTGTTATAATACTTTACATATACACTGTACAATAATTCTTTTGTATCCAAGACTTTCATACAGAAAAAAAAAAAAAAATAGTTCTATAAAACATTCCGTAGTTCATTGGAAAGATTTGGAATAAAACACGGGGAGCTCTTAATCTGTAGGTTATCAAACAGGGGGCAAAATTCTGGCAATTCTTTCGTTCCTGTACATTCATATTGGCAAAAGGGAACCTGTTAGGCCTCGGAGGACACAGGGGAGCCTCGGCGGCGCTCCGTGCGGAGCGCGACCGAGCAGGGGAGNCGCCTGCGCCCGTCCCACGCGCTCGCGCCTCACGGGACGGCTGCTGCGCGGCCCGGAGCCACGGGGAACGGGAGCGCGGCGGTTCCGAGCTGGGAGCGGGCAGGGCCGGGCCGAAGGAGCCCCCCGAGGCTGCTTGAGGAGCCCTCTAAGGCTCGCTGATGTCAATGAAGTCCTTCTCGGGGGGAGGCCCCCCCCGGTACCAGCTGCAGGTGCCGTCGCTCCTCCTGATGCAGGCGTAGTGCTTGGCCTGGTGCCCGTAGAGCTTCCTCTCGATCAGCCAGTCCGTCCACAGGCACTCGTTGGGGGCGCTGATGGAGCAGGGCACCATGTAGCACGTGGTAATCTGCGGGGGAAAGGGTCGTTCAGCACCTCGCGGCTTTCTTTAAACCCCGGTTTATTCTCTGAGCTGTGGGAGAGAACAGCGTCCCGCACTCACCTTGCAGCCACAGCCCATCTGGTATCTCTGGTTCAGGCTCTTCTTCTGAGACAAGGACAAATCGTCCCACGGCTCGATGTAGTTGCACAAGTGGATGAGCACTTTGCCGTCGCTTAAAATTTGGCCTGCAGCAGGGAAAAAACAAAAGGCAAGGCGAGCAATTACAACTGTTTGCTAAATACTAAAGTGGAAATGGAACTGAATTGGAACTGAGAGAATATCCTTCTGATTGCATGCTGTGTAAATGTAAAAGATTTAAGAGGTTTATTTTTCAAAAGATGCTGGTAATCTGCCAGCAGGGGATGGAGGCAAATGCAGTGTTATGTTAAACTGGATTTTAGGACTACAGAAAAATCTCTAGGTACTTGGAACCCCAGACCTGCAGACACACAGGCACACGTTGTCTCATCATGCATTGTTTGTATTCCTGGGAAAATCAGTTCTCTTGGTTTTAATCAAATAATAATGGCAAAGTTCTTTCCATTTACTAATTACATTGTTATTGACCTTGACTTCCTTTGGAACTGCTCTAAGGTTGTTGGAGAAAGGATGAAAAACATGTAAGATGACACTACAACTACAGCTTAACACAATTTGTACGTCTCACAGTGTTTGTATTTAGTACATAAATAGATTCCTTTTTAACAAGGGCTGGCATATTTTAGCAAATTCAATCTAAGCAGTTAGATTTACAGGATTTACGGGATTACTTCTGGATTTACAGGAACATTGATTTTGTTCCATTTTACCTGTTAGAAGATACTGTTTTTTGTTGTTGGCTTCTAGTTTCACTCCACAGAGTGATGAATCAAAAGGGGTGTAGACATACTGAACATCCTTGAGCTTTTCAAAGCCTTTAAACATCTGAAAATGATCAGAAACAGAAAGTCAGTAGTGGAAAACAACCATGAAAAAACAGTTGCAAACAAGAGCTGGAAGAGATACAGGGTGAGTGTCTTTAAAGAAGGCTCCAAAGTCTGAATTAATATGAGAAAACAGCAACAATTGGACCCTTTCTCTACATTTAATGAAACACATCCAGTAGTTTCAGAAGGAAATTAGGGAGGTCTTAATTTTTTAAAATTACAGGTTTTAAAATGTGCTTTTTCAGCGTTTTTAATGGATTGCTAAAACTCTCTCTTCGATTTATATTCTACTGGCATTTTCCACTTAAGGAGCAATGCAAAGACAACCAAGATGCAAGTATTTCTCAGTATATTAATATGGGAAAAAGTGGAGTCGTGGGGATCTCCAGGGACATGAAACACACTGAGGAACTGAGCATTTTCTGAGCATTGCTCTCATACTTGGTCACTAAAGCCAAGTGGTTTTCCATATCCAAAATTCGGACCAGTGGGACCTTCTCAAATAACACTTGGAAAACAAGATCCAGCTCTCAAAATTTACACCCGGCAGCACCAAAACGGCGAGATTTGGGATCAAAGCACTTCTCAGCCCGGCTGCCCCTTAACCAGCACTTTCAGCTCCACAAAGAAATCTTAAATGAGCCATTAAAGGATCCAAACAAGCCGAGCTGTGTCCAAAGGCAGCGAGAAGGGGCTGTAGGACGCTGTCATCACCTCGGGTGACATCAGCAGCCGGGGTGACTTCATGCCACGTGCTGACAGCTGCGGACAATGGCAGGGGCTCTCAGCTCCCCAGGGCAGCTCTCCCAGTTGCAGCTGGTGTCACTGGAAACTGTGTTTGTGTTGCTCAAAGCCTCTCAGGAGACTGAAAGAGTACAGGGCACTAGAAAATACGCTGTAATATGTTGGTTTTGCTGAGGTCTTATTTATGGAGGGGGGAAAAAAAGCCAAAGTTGTTGTCACCGCGCCGCCGATCCAAAAATATTCGATGGGATTTGAAATGCTTTGTAGAAAAAACAAACAGACCCAAGCTGAGCAAAAGGCAAATCAAACTGGTGCCCTGTGCAAAGCAGCAGTGAAAAGCACAGAAAACCTCTCCAAAGGGGAGGAGAACGTGTCTGGTGCAGGGCAAGCACGTGAGCTCTGCCAGGGTCCTCTGCCTCGAGCTCTCTCCGCGCTCAGGAACCTTCTGGGCTCCAGGAGCAGCTTTGCTGGGCATACCTCAGCCCCTGATCCCAAGTAACTTCAGAGGCTTTATGCACACAACACAACTTGATTTAGCTATAAAAAACCCCAAACAGATAAATATCCACAGCAATGTATAATGGAGATTTCGTTCATATTTAAATGAGTTTGGTGTTTGTTTTGGTTTTTGGTTGCTTGGTTGGGGGTTTTTTTTGAAATTACAGTCTGACTTATCTCGTGCTCTGACCTATATAATTGTTAAAGCATTGCTAAAGATTATAATCTTCTGCTTAGCTCAGTAAATCGTATTTAATCTTCTCTAGTCATATTCTCTCATCTCCTAAAAGCGTGGATGTTTCTCTGTGAAGGGATAAGGTGGTTGGATTTGGGTCTCCATTGTGGCATAGTCCCCATAAACTTGAGTTCTTCCTGGGACTTTATTGAAGTAGGAAAATAGGGTGAGGAATTGGGGGATAGAGAGATGTGAACCTGCTACTTGAGTCTGTATTGGCACTGCTCCTGTCCTCCTGAGGGTGTAACCAAGACCAGCACACAGCTGCTGCTTTAAGGGTTTAGAACAAGTGCAATGACCAAGTCAGTTACAAATATATTATGAAGACAGATATTCAATTGCATATAAATCACATATTATCTTCTCTCTTTAATATAACACTGTAAATATTGCAAGAAAAGAACAGTAATTGAAAATATTTATGGCTTTTTGACAAGCCAACCTATCTCTGTAAAATGAATACACCCCATTGTTATTATTTTTTTTATTTCTGGAAATGAATATCAAAATAATATTTACTATTTCTGTTTAGAATAGCAACGTTTTAATGCTAAGCTTAATGCACTGGATTTAAAATAAGAGAAATGGAATTTAAGCCATCCACTCTAATGGTACAGGTCAACAACCCTGAGAGTAACAGAGCAGAGGAGCAGCAGCACTGTGCTGAATGCTACAGTCAAACAGAACCTCCACAGGTTCTGTGTTCCTGTTCCAAGAGAGGAGAATTGAGGAGGGACGTCTGAATATGTGAGTGCCCTAAAAAGCACTCCCCAAAACTCACCCTCAGGTGATAATTGTGTTTGATCTCCATGGATTTTATAGCTCAAAAGAGATGATTAGAGAGTCTGTTCTTCCTTCCTGTGTTATATAAAGCAAATTCTTGGCCTGTTCCCCCATCCCGTGCATGCTCCTGCACAGGATTATCCAGAGCCCTGTGGTCAGCAGTGCTGGACATCCAAAGGACCCTTCACAACTGCAGGGCACCAGGAGAAATCACCACTAGCACTTGAGAGAGGATTGGAATTGTGAGCAGAGAATATTCTCCCCTTTCTTTTCAGCGTGTCACCTGAGGTGGGACACGGTGGGATCGAGCTGTTGCTCTGGAGCTCAGTTTTTCAGGAAGCTGAGCAATTGTTCAGTGTGCTCAGTCCTATTTCACTTTTGCCTGTGTGCACCTTTGAATTCTGTGCTTGGGATGTCACAGGTCACCTCCCTCTCTGGCACTCCAGTGGGATTTACCAAAATAAACCCTTGCTGGGTTTATTCTGGTGCCACCCTGAGTGCACCAGTGACCCCACAGAGGATGGGCAGGTCACAGAGCTCCTGTTCTCCAGCCCAAATCCTTCCCGTGGGTGGGTCAGTGCATGGAGCAGGGAGTTGGGTCCCGAGGCAGGGCAAGGCTTGGTCCTGCCCCCTCTGAACCCCTCTGGTCAGAGGAGGAATTTGAGGGGTGGGGGCTATCCCAACCCTTCTGTGTTGGTCTGAGCTCATGTGTGAGGATTTTTTATCCAAAACCAATCTCTGCTTTGTCCAGGCCTGGCTCACTTGCCCTCTGAACCTGAATGGAATTAAATGAACATCTCTTACTGCTGCCTGAGTTTTGAATAGGCCTGACTTGTGAAAATGAGAGAGAAACTCCCAAGCAGCTTTGATACAAAATGTATTTCAGAGATTTCAGTGTACTGGTACTCAAGTATGGGATTATAGACTCAAAATAATCACTCAGATTAGACTTCTCATTCTTCTTTTCTGTGCTGAAGTATGAGATGATTTGCATTTCTATAAAGTTACTGAAGTGTTACAGAACATTAAAGTGCTTATGGGAGGAAAGGGAATTCTCTGGTATTGAGGTATTCATTTCTGTAAAGAAACAGTTGAATATATCCTTAATATTTAAGAAGACAGAAAGTGGCAGATGGTGAAGAGCTTTGGGGTTTGTTTCAGCAAGGTAAAGACTGGCTTGTTGAAATTGCTATAAAACCTTAACAGAAATCCTGTGTGATAACCATCTTTGTGAATAGCTTGAGATATTCTTGTTTAGCATGGATTTTTCTTAGTTTCTCACAATCCTGTGAGGAGATTGTATCAAGAGATACAGAGTGAATGACTGAATTTTCTTGTGAAAGCATGTGGCCGTTCATAATGATCTTTTTAAGTGTTCCCAGTAAATACAAATATAAAAGTGTAATTATAAAATATTATTCAGTGAAAAATGAGAGATTGAACCAACCAAACCACCCCAGCAGTGCACGCTTGCACATTTGAATTTAGAGAGATTACCTGCTTTTGGTGTATTCCAGAAACAGGTCAATCATGATCACTTTAACATCAGTGAGAGCTGGACAGTGACTTGAATGGGATCAAGATATGTCTTCTTAAAGTGCATTAATGAATTTATCTCTTTATTGGAGCTGAGCAAATAGTGGAAAAATCCTGTGAGGTTCTGTGTGTTTGGGTGCTCCCCCTTGGTGTTTGCTTGCCCAGCAACACTCATACAAATGGATTTCTGTTCAGGTGAATATGAGGGGAGGACTCCTGTCCCTGCAAATATCCCTGCTCACAATGGACAAAGGGGTTGCTCTCCCAGCTGGAAGTGCTCCCAGAGGTAAAGTTTGGATCATCCAAAGCTGCCACAGCACCACAGTACATGTGACCAGGTACCCTCCAAAACCAAATGTGCTGGACCCCACTCACAGACCGAAGCACATTTTTTGGAGCCTTCATAAAGAAATGATGAATAACACAACAAAACCTTTCATCAAAATATCATTATTTAGCAAACAGCTCCTGAATGTCAGAACAGCTTTCTTTTCTTTTTTTTTTCTTTTTTTTTAATCCTTCCTTTGATTTATTCTGTGCAGTTCACCTGGGTCTAACTGTGGAGGCAGCTGGAGCCTTTTCCAGCTTCCAGCATTTTGGGGTTAAACCAGTCACACACAGAGGTTATCAGCATTGAACTTCAAAAAAGCTGAGTGATTCCATGTACCTTTATTTGTTTGATTTCATACCGGATCATTTTGTGGGTGTCGAGGGGATCGTCACTGGCAGGAACCACCTTTTCACTGGAGATTTTTGCTCGGATCACTGGAATAGACAGAGAGAGATTTAAATGCAAATAAGCAGATGCCTTCATTTTGCAAGCAAAAGTGAAGATTATATTAACAGATTTTAGCATTGTTTTGACACTTTAACCATAAGAACTAAGGCTTTTACCATAAGAACACCAGCTTAGCTGCTGAAAACGAAGGTAAGTGAGCTGCCTGTGGTGTAAATCTGAATTCCCATGCATCTGGAAACCTGACTGATGTTACCACTCAGTTTTGACAAAAACTGTCCATCAAAATCTCTGAAAGACTGGAATCCCACAAAATTTTACAAAATACCCATCATTATAATCAGTGAGCAGAGGAAAGGGGACGCTTCTGTTGATGACAGAATTGTTGATCAATTAAATTAACTTGCAGTAACACTCTGATTGATTTTATGCATGAAATCAGGAGAATGGTCCTGCATTCCCTTTCCTGAGGCTTAACAGAGCACATTAGTTGTGTTCACCTGTAGAAATCAATTACTCCCTGTTTTGAGGTACTTAATTTATTTCCTGTTCTTTTATCAAGGAAAGTAGGAGATTTTGTGAAAGAAGAAATGGGTTATTTTCCTCTCTGAGGCACCTCTCTTGTGTATGATGTGCAAAATACACCAGGACTGTTTGGCACAGTAAATAACAGGGTTCTAAGAGTATGGTACATGGCCAAAATTCCTCTGGGAACTTCTATCCCCCAAAATTAGTGCAAGTCCCATTTTTGCTCCATTCTGGATGGCCACAGCTCCTGTGTTAGAACAGTCCGTGCCTGGGGAGAGACACTGGCAAAGGCTGGAGCAGAGGAAAGTTTCGTGACATCAAAATCATGTTTCCTCCACAAAAAACCCCATTTTATTGATAGATTGACCTCATTTTTATCATATCCAAAGCAAAGGAAGAGGAAACCCAGATTGCAACCCAGTCAGGTAGAGCTCAGTCTCCCCTAATCTGGGCAATTCTCGTTTCCTCGCTAATTAGCAGAGCAAAATAGCTGGAATAACCAACATGATGCAGCTCCTGCAGCTTGCAAGCTCAAATCCTCTATCTCTTGGCACGAGACTCCCTCCTCCCAAGCCATTTAAGCTCTTTTTGAGGAGCTTTTTAGACTTATTGGAAGGAAAGGGTTCTTTTAAATCTTCCCATGGTGAGTGGCAGCATCTCTGTAACCATCTGCGGACGTGAGCAATCCCCCAAATCAACTGTGTGTCTGCAGGGCTCTGAGCTCATTCCAGGGAAAAAGGGCTGTGGATTGGGTGTGCTACACTGCTGGCAGGGAGTGGTTGGAATCCTGTTGTTTTGGTTTGTGATGCTCTTCTTTGCATCATTACTTCCTTAGAAAAAAAAGAGGTTTTCTCATTAAAGAGTCCTTTAGATTCTGAAGGTAAGGGCTGAGAAAACAACATTATTTTCCCAGTACCATAACATGGTTTATATGTAGGAAATCTTTTCCTGCCTACTCAATGCAAACAGTTGTAGGATCATTAAATCTACTTTCCCCCTAGTGTTTCATGTTGAAACATCGTGCGTTTTCGTACTTTTATTAAATTCTACTTGTTAGCATATGAGAGAAGCATTCCAGATGATCCCTGGTAGCTCCAGGGGTCTCCGTGGAGTTGTGCAAGGCTGGAAGTGTAACGTTCTGGGCTTTGTCATGAAGAGATCTTTGACTGGGTGTGTAGAAGAAAATGAAAAGTATTTTTGTGTTGTGTGTATTTCATTCATGTGTTTGTTTAAGAGAAAGCTTCCAGATGGCAAAGGAGGACAAATTCAGGTTTTCTCTTTTTTTTAGCGGTAAGAAAGTTTTATTGTTACAGGATGTCTAAATTTTTAGTTACTTGGGTTTTACTTTCCTATTCTCCTGAAACCAGCTTCAAACACACAGAGACCTTTTGGGGCCTTTTAATCCTTCTCGGTTTTCTCTTTTTTTTTTTCCTGTGCATTAATATTTTTTTGCAATCAGTGTCGTCTAGCTGTCTCCTCAAACCTCTGATTCATGTGGTTGCTTCTGTTTTTAACCACAAGCACTTCCTGATGGAGCATTCCTGGGCCTGGCCGTGTCCCTCTCCCCGCTCGTGGTTCGTGGGGCGGTTGGGACTCCGGATTCCTCCGAGTCTGCACTTCTTTTCAGGCCATGGTTTCAAGTATTCCATGCCTGGCTTGGCTGCTCTGTGTGAATGAGAACAGCCTCTGCTTGTTCAGTGCAATAATGTCATTTTATCTGTCAGGCAGTTATTGCTTCCTTATGAGGAATTTGCATATATGGAATACATATGCATGGACTTCATATTCCAGTGCCAGTAATTCCCAATGCCTCAGATTCATTCTGTGCTAAAAATACAGACTTTTGCAAAAGACTTTGCTCTAATATTTCAATAGGAGGATGTAGCTTTGCTATGGGACTCGTGTTGTAACTCAGCTTTGATAAAATGTGATTTTTTATCCCCACTTTGCAGCTGGAGGTTGTCTCAGGTGACTGAACTGAGAGGAAATGAATGTGAGTTACAGGAGGGCAGTGCTGGGCCCTTGGGCACTCAGGATTAGAAATGTCTTAAGAAGATATTTACTCATTCTTTCCTGAATAATAATGAACCTCTCCCAACCATTTCTACATCAACAGAAAGTCGTTTTAGCTGGGTAAAAGACAGAACATACTTATTTTGTCATCTGATATGTTTGTGTTTATACAGTCAGGAGAAAAGTGTCAGGGTTTGTACAACACAGCAGTGTTTATCTGCAATAAGGGCAGAGAGTTAGGCATTAACTGCATCCTTCCAAACCCGGGGGATTTCCTTCTGGAATCAGCTACACTAATGAATACCTGTAAATAAACTGTACCATCACCTTGTGTGTTAGAGATTTTTATGATCATGAGGAACTACTTTTCCTAAGGGTCCATTTCCTTATACTGGGGAAATTCACTGCCACGGGATTGATTTTACCCCACCACAGTGACAAAAGCAATGAGATGTGATGGGAGAGAAGACCCAAGGAACTGAGCAGTCACTCAGGGCCCATTCCAAGGCATGGATATGGACGGAATCTGGATAAACCCAATCCTTGCTCTTTGTCCATTGAAATTCATATGTTCCCTAAAAGTAATATCTTTTTAGACTCTTGAGTTATTTCTAAGCCAGAAGGAAAACTGCTGAGTGAAGAATTACTCTCATTGTTACAAGCTGGTATTATTAAATAATATATTCTCTATGACAGTATTTTATATTTTATGTACTTATACAAGTGGTAAGATTATGCTCCTTAAGCTACTTTTCACAGTCCAAGTGTTTGAAGACAGGCAACTTAACTAATCAACTTTGCTACTCCTTCAAAAAGGAGAGGAAATTGGAGCTTACTCCCAGATTAACTTTATTTTCCTAAGAAATAGGAAGTAAGGGAGAAGGTAAAAACTGATGAACAAATGAGATCTTCCCCCCCCCAGTATTTGTTAAGTACCAGCAAGTAGATAGTGAAAACACTTACATAGGAAAATATTTAAGATATTGCTGGAAATAAGAACAAGAAATCATAATTCCTTATGTGCACTCTTGTTTTAAATATATAAATATATATATATATATATATATATATAGGCATCTTCAGGAAGAATCTGTGTTTCAGTTGTGCCTCCAGTTCACTTCAGGCTTAGTTTACAGATGACACCAAAGATCTCTGAATAGAAATGGGATCTCCATCACTTCTTAGTAGTCTTCCTCTGAAGAAATCAGGAGTTTTGTTCCTGTCTCACAAGTTAGAATCAGCTTTGCTACAAAAACCTTGAAATGAGACTTAAAAAACTACATTGACAGGAAAAGCAATGTGTAAGTTGATGAAAAATTATGATAATGCCTCATTTATTTCTCTTGTACTTTATTGCCTCAGTTTAACTCTTTCATTTAATTACCTAAAATATAAGGAGTAATTTTGGAGCACTTATTTCTACCTGTCTCTGTAATGTGTGACACTTCAGTCAAGCTGGTTTTAGATGTTCTTGCTCTTGTAGGGACAAGGAAGAAATGGCACAAAGAAAGGGACCTAAATAAAAGTGTATGGCTGTTATGTGATTGGGCTGAGGATGGCATCCTAAATATTGATGGGAATGGATAAAAAGCATCCTAAAGGTGTTTTTCTGAAATAGCACATCAGTCAGAGCATGCAGTATGAAATGTAGCAGAGCTATGGACACAGAATATGGATGCACATCATTTTGAAAGGCCTTATATTCAAACAAACTTCTATATATAAAAATCTGTCCTTTTACCAAAATGAAACCACTTTCATACACAATATGCAGCTGTTTCTGCTGTAGGATTGAAACATCTATCATCTATCTGTCTGTCTATCTATTAATCAGAATTTTTCTCCTCTTTGGGGTGCAGTAGCTTAAAACTTGTTCCATAAATGTCTCCAGTTCCTAGCAGATCACACCCAAAATGTGGGTAAAAGGGAAGTACCACAGTGACACACACAGAGCCCCAATCACAGAGACCTTGACTTTATGCAGAACTCAGTTCAAAAATTCTTCTTGTCCAAAAGTGATTTTGGGGGGGGGCATAGGAGGGAGAAGAGGGCTTTTTTCCCCTCCAAAGTGTATATGTAGACTCTTTATTTTCCCCAGAAAAGAAAGAGGATTTTGCATTGCAACACTTTTGTGAGATCCAACGCTATTTTACATATCCAAGGGAATCCCACTGCTCCAGAAATGGCAATAATTCTTGTTGCACTGCCCCTTTCCTGCACTGCAGTTCTGTTGTTCTGATCCCTACTCAAACATGGTTGGAATATCACACTGGCTCTAAGGTGTCTTGGCTTTACACACTGAAAGAGTTTCTCAAAAGAACATGCAGGAGAGTCCACATTGGGTGCTTGGAGCTGTAAAGGTGAAGTTTCCAGGTCCAGTGGTTTGGAATAATTGCCCAGCAAACCAGGGAAGGGCTGAGCTGGCCCTGGGCTGACATGCTGGGCTTACTTCCATGTGTAGTTTTTCCCTTTTTTCTGCCTGCTTAGCTGGGTATAGCAAAACAGAAATCCATGGGACATTCTCAGTTCACCTGTGGCAATTCTTACAATTTTACACTACCTGACACAGATATGTTTGTCCATTTTTTACGAACTTCTCATTTAACTAACTATATCACTTCCTAAATTTTCTGTGTCTTACTCTATTTTGTAGTCACATAAGGCAAGCTTCCAGAACTGCTGCATTAACTAATCAATGATGTAATAGTGATGATTTTCATTTGAATATTGGGATAAACCACTCAGAAATACCCCATGCAGTGCTGGTGGTGCCACAGGTTGTGTTCCAGCCAGAATAAAACTCAGCCAAGAGCTTCCTGTTAACAAATCATCACAACCAAAGGACTGGTCATTGCCTTTAGGGGTTTCCTGCAGGATTAAGAAAGAAGGGGGTTTATTAACACCCTGTCACTACAAGTGCTGAAATTTTTTGTATTCTGTAAGAGAAGACAGAGTCTGATAATGAGATTTTCAGTAGGGCCCGTCTTCAGCTTGGGAGGTGAATTAACTCACTGGATTCAGTAGGAGACCAGAAAGTTGGAAATCCCAGAAAGGGATTGTAATTCATTCCTCCTCCCCAAAGAGCTGCTCCAGGTGGAATGTCTGTGCTCAGCCTGGCCAGCAAACACCACTGCAGGTCAGACTTGCCTCCAGTTTAAGTCAAGCATCAGTAACTGCCCAAGAATTTGAACAATCAGAAAGCAAAGTAACTAAAAATCTGTGAGCAGAACCCCATCTGCTGCATTCACCTAAAGTCATGTTATGGTAAAATAATGCAAGGAGTCCAAGAAACACTCCAGAGAGAAGGTGTAGCTGCTCTAATTCATTGACCTTCTTTGTGTCTGGATGCCACAGAAACTGAACCCATTATCTTATGGTCCACTCTTGGTCCCTTGGAGAAGAACACTGGCAAGAAATGCTATCAGAGCTGCCAGGGAACCCAGCAACAGAGGGGAGTACTTGGGTTTCAGAAGTACACAGATAGGACCAAAACCAAATAAAATTGTTCTTTAGATAGGGAACTAGACATTTGAAACTCTGAACTTCTCCTGCAGAGAGGGAACAGTCAGCAGGGAGGAGAATGAATGATCAACTCAGAAAAAGGAAGAGAAATCTGCACAGAATTTGTCACAACAGACACAAGTTAATGAACCCACTTAAATCAATACTGCACAGGATAGAAAAGATAGAATAGATATCTTGGATAGAATTCTAAATAAAACATGGTCTATTGGCCACGGATTTATATTGGTCACAAAACCTCTAACATGTACAAGAGGTTGTAGGAGCCTTCCTCCATAATTCAGAGCAACTGTCCCATCTGTACAGCATTCCCACTTTCCCTTTGATTCTCACCGACAAGGAGAGCAAATTAACTTGCTTAAATATTCATGTATATGGAAAACATTGTAATTTCTCCAAATACATATGAAAGGAAGAAAGAAGCATTACTAACACAGATTATAATTCTGATTGAAATCACAGGTATTGCTAATGCTGACAAAAGGTGGCAAAAGTTACTGACTGACATTAAAATAATGTTTTTAAATAAGTAATTGAATACCCAATGTGTACCTTTACATACACACTGACACTTTTAAAGCAGGTTATTTTAGAGTTAACCTTGTGGAGAATTAAGGCTTTTGTTCTCTCACATTTGTGTTTCAGTCTTTGGTTTGCATGTGTTGGCTTCCCAAAGGATTGGCAGTGGTGCCATGGGAGTGCTTGGAAAGCTCTGCTAGGGAAAGGTGTGGGACACAGAGGATGTACCTGTGCTGCACAAGGTGCTTGAGCATCCACATGCTATTCCCTTAGGAAAAACATGTAACCCTTGGCACATGCAGGGAGCTGTGGGAATCCTGCATGTGTTCCACACATCCCTGGGAACAGGGACCGTTTCTGCTGTGCTTTAGGGAAACACAGCCAGGAACAACCCCGTGTCAGCACCACCAGGGCAATGTCCTGGCTCAGTCAGGTGCCCTCAACCTGAACTGTTTAAGACCTTTCCAAAGCAAGTCCCTGAACAGCAAAGGCTCTGGGTTTTCTGCTCATGCTGAAGGATTTGCCAACTCCAGTCTCATAAAAACCCTGTTACTTTTTATCCTGTTCCCACTAACAATTTCCTTCATTTTTGTCTGCTCTGAGTCCAAAAAAAGGCACTGCTAGTGTTGTAGCTCCATTTCACATATTTTGAGTTGAGATGGTCTGCACTGTATAAAAAAAGTTTGTACTCTGCATTTGCAAAAGCTCCCCTACTTTTTATTGCTTCAGGTATTGGCTTTTCATCTTGGTGCCATGTGAGTCCTTATCTTTATTTCCAATAAGTAGCCTGATTAATTATATTAATTCATTCCTATTGAATTGGCTCTTTCAGCATCTCATTGTTATGAATTTACTGGGATGCTCCCAGTCAGCTCCAGCCCACCCCTGCCATGGGTGTCCAAGTGCTTTACCACCAGTTGGGTTTGTTGGGGGTTTTTAATCAAAACTTGCTGGCCACCATCATCACCTCTGGAAACAGTTCAGAGTATCCACGTGGATTTTAATTCTTCTACAGCAGACCCTGAGCCTTGGGGCAGGTTAGAAGGGGAGTCTGGGCACTGAATGAAAACGGATGGATGTTGTCAGAATGGTGCAGGCAGTGCTTGTGGGAGGTCAAAGATGACTCCTGCATTCCCACAGGAGTGCTGCCAATACTGCCAGGGTGCAGATGAGATGGACACAACCCACTGCCTTGGGAACAAATCCTGGAAACCCTTCCAGTGGCTCGTGTCACAGCCAGGGAGTGCAGGTGTCCCACACAGGCTTTGCCTTTGGTGCTTTACAACATCCAGGAGACTGCAACCCTTCTTTTGCAGTGTGGATTTCTGAATTATTACACAGCTTTGAATTGTGTCAGGCTTCAGTAGAGAGAGAGGTGTTTACTTCAGGATATCTGTGAGATGCCACTTCATCCTGATTCTTTTGGGAATGAAAACCTAATATTAAACCCCTATTCTTTGTTTTCTCTTTTGAGAACCAGTCAGCGTTGAATGTTCTTTGAATGATCTTTAAACAGCTGAAAAAGAACAACTGTGTTTAGCAAATGGCTCATCTATCAATTAATCTTTCAGCAGGATAGAGCAGCAAACAGTAGTTTCATTTCCAAACTCTTAACTCAACTCAGATGTTTGGGGTTGTGGGACAAGTTCAATTCTAGATGCAAACAATGAGCAGCAGCAAAGCTGGCCCAACACTGAGTGAATGTGAAAAAATCATCTCCTCTGGGTTTGCAGGATGGATTTCTCATCTCTAAGTCTACATTGACACTGTTCCTCTGATCTCCTCAACTCCTAGACTCAAAGGGAAGGAATCTTTAGTTCAAAAGATGTTGCTGCTAGTTAGGATATAAAGGCAATTTTGGTTTTCCTGCTTTGTATCTCAGTTTCCTGACATTCCATCAATAAATGCTTATAGCCATCTGTAAAACAACTACATCATCAGCACAGTAATCAACTGAACCACAGTTTCTGAAATCACAAGAAGGAAAAATAGTGGAGCTTTCTGGGCTATTGGACTCAAGTGGTTTGGATCTGTAAGCACAGAGCTCCTTGAAGAATGGAACTGTAGCAGGCTTTTCCCTTTATTCTATGGAAAGCAACGTATGGAAGAGCATTTCCTAGTCTTGGTGGTGGTTTCTGTTGCATGAGAAGATAAGAGAGGTGAGATAAAGATCCTGTCTGTAACTGAGAAATCAAAGCCTTACAGTGAAGTTTGTCACTTGGACTCAAACTCCAGGGAAACTCTGGAAGATGGAAAAACCCATGAATTCGAAGTTGATACAGCAGATACCAAGGATTTTTTAATTACCACATGATACAGATATTATTTTGCACTGCATTACTTCTCAGTGTAAATGCTTTGCAGAACTTGGTTGTTCTGTAGTGTTTTATTGGCACAGAACTGTCCTAGTTTGCATCTAAACTGCATTTCCATTTCAGGCTTTCAGGGTGCAGAGGGCCTACATCTGAGCCCTTTAGGACTCTCAGGTAGGTCAGGATTTTGTGCATCTCTGTGTTTTTGGCTCGGGATGCAAAAATTCCTCGTGTTGAAGGCAAGAGTTGATCGCGTTTGGCTTCCTTGTTAAACCAGAAGATGATGTGGTTTTATTTTTTTTTAATTAGAAGAATACATTCAATTTACGAGAGCGAGGTTTTAAAAATCTCGTTTTTATAAACTTTCAAACAGAAGAGGCGAGGGTATTTTTAACAGAAGCGTGCTATTCTTTTAACTTAAATATCACCTAAAAACGAACATGATTTCCTGATGTTGTTCAAGGTCAGTTTTATTTTCCTGCGCTGTTTTTACAGCTGCTCCTCGTGTTACCAGAAATATTTCTCTCTACTTCACAAGCCTCAAACACCACATCATTTGACTAGTAATCAACATCTGCCTAATTTCAGCCGAAGAATAACACTCCCTTTATGCTCCATAGTCTGTGGAACAACATACATGATGTTATTGTGGATTTCCATTCACGGGACACGGCCCTTCCTGGGGCGGAAGGAACCCCACATTGCTGGGATGCTTTTTAATGAGAAAGTTAGGGATTACAGTTGGCAGATTAATAGGATTAAGAGTTTGGCAGTCTTTCATGTCCTCTGTTTTGTATTATTTAATCTTTGTTTCCAAGCTTGAGTTTTGTTCCCCCCTCAGTGTGTGTAGAATGTTGTTTTCGAAGTGATGGGGTTTAGTTTCCCAGCACTGCAACAAATGCTTTTAAATAAAAATAACTCAGGTTTTTAGTTTCTTCTCCTGCATTTAGAACACAGCAACGAGTTGGTGTTACTGAGTTACTTCTGAATCAGGCAACCAGCATAATTCTTCTGAGATTTCATTTCACTACACAACAGCCAGCTCTGGGTTGGGTTTTTTTTTCACTAAAGCTAAATTATGTTACAGTTTTCAGCTATGTTCTAATTGACAGGAATGTTGTGCTCAGCGGGTTTGGCTCCTTAAAATCCTGTCCTGTTGTTCAGTTTTGTAATGCTACACCTTTGAAGTGTTGGGAACAGTGCCATGAAAAGTCCAAGGAGCAAAGGGAACTGAGTTTTTCCACACTGAGCCCCCTTTTCCTGCTTAAAGGGTTCTGAAGAGCACTCACCTACAGAAGATTGGAAATCATGTAGAGCTGCATGATATTGGCAATGATAAGTCTTGAATTCAGCACTGAAAAGTTAAGAAACTGATTTTCCACGGACTTTTGAAGTGTTTGCTCCTATCCTAAACCCTCAAGTAGACATAGGATTATTTGTAGATCTTATTCTTCCTATTCCCAAATAGGAAATTCAGCCTTGATCCTAGGAAGCTGTTCCATTAATATTCTGTTACACGTTAGCTGCAATAGCAAGGACTCACTGCTCTTCCCACAGCAGCATTCCAGGAATTCACTGAAGGGGAATATTGAGGTGCTTCACTGAACATTCAGCCAGGTACAAACACCCATAGCTGGGAGTAGTGATTAACACCACAGCATTCCTGCAGCCAGAGCAGCCAGGATTTTTGTATTTTTTAAAGCATTTAGAAGTTTCAGGCCGTGATACCAAGCAATTTATAAGTATTGCAATTATACCTTAACTGCAATCCATGGGCATTTGTACCAGTGATGGGCCTTTGCAGTGTGCCAGGTATTTTTTCTTCACTCTAAATGCAGCAGCAGCTACTTTAAACTAAATAACTTCTTAGGATTCATGTTGTCCATGTTTTTAAATATTATTTGAAAGTGCTATTAATGTATGTAAAAGTATGCATGAGACAAGAAAAATTACTATATATTTCTTTTGTACTTAAGAGGAAAAAAGAAACCTGTCCTCTTTTCTGTAACTGAGTTTGATTGGACACTGAACAGCCAAAATAGATAAAAGACAGGTTGAAATATCTATATATCAATAATTTTTGTTAATGAACTTAATATTTGTCACCTAACAATAAGTGGACACAGTGAAGAGTGATTGTTAGTGATCCCTGCCTACCTACACTGAGCACTGGTGGGACACACAGGACTGGAATTCTGCTTTCCCCAGCCCCTTCCTGAGGAAAAGTCTGAGATTTGCCTCGTTTTCAGCCCCTCTGCATTAACCTACCAACATTAGCTTTGAGATGAGTATAACTCTAGCCTGTTTTCAGAGGATTCATTGGTTCTTATGATGCATGAATTAATACATGGGTTCTGAAGATACGAGTGGCAGCGTTCTCCTCCAGTGGCACCGATGCAGTCTCACCACTTCTTTTCCACAATGATCCTTGCAGGAGCCACGCTCAGGTGCAGGGCTTTGTTCTTGGAGACAGGACTGGAACAGCACGACTCCAGTTCAGTATTTCTGTCCCCCAAGACTGTGGGATCTCCATGAACTGGGGTCAGGGGGTGTCTGGAAGCCTGGGACCCAGGGTCCTGCCAGGAGCTGTCCTGCCCAAGCAACAGCATCAAGAGCCCAGGTTTTGTATGGGACACACAAAAACCTTCCCAGACTAAGGATTGTCAGTGTTTGTATGAGCACTGTGCCCCAAAGACACCAAGGTTAATGACATCACTGCTCAATTTGATATCAACCTCCCCCTGAAGGGCTCATCAACCTGGATATGCAGCAACCAGACCCACCCAGTCCCACTGCTCACTGAGCTCAGGGTGTGAGTACAGCACAATGAACAATAAAATATTTAATTCAACTCCTCACCTTTTCTCTCCTGACTTGGAAGAAGCACCATCCACATTTCCCATACATTTCTCAACAGTGATCTTTCCCATCAGGCAAAATTACTTCCCACTCTAATAATGTACAAATTAATCCATTCCAGTACAAAACCAGGTATTGTATTGCAGAGAGGCAAAATCGTGGGACACTGAGCCACGAAGGTTTTATTTGAGATTCAATAAGAAAGAAATAGCATATTGTAATTTTGTCCCAGAGGAGCTGACTCTGAAAACTTAATTCTGACGTATTTAAAGAAAATTTTTACTGTTATGTTTAAATGTGATTAAAATTTAATATATCATCTGGCACATCTTTACAGTGCTTGATCTCAGTGATCTTGGGAGATTTTAACAGGCTGAAAACGCTGCCAAACTCCAGCTGTAAAGTTTCCATCATATTTTGAAATGTGCCACTCTTCTCCAAAGCTACAGAAGTATTTTCTGAAGCTACATTATATATTTGTACTCAAGATCTGTTAGTCATTCCTGTTGGAGTGTGATGCCCAGTGTTCAGTAAAATTATAGTTTTTGACATATTTTAAAGAAAAAACTACTAATAAGACACTTTTAATCAGAAAGAATTTGTCTTAACTTCAAAGGTAGGGAACTGGTGTTACACAGATAAGAAATGTAAAGTGTTCATATATTTGTCTTGCTGTCCAAAAAATAGCCTTGTTTGTGCCTAAGGGGAAGAACCAGCATGAAGTAAGAATGCCAGACTTTAAAAAGGAACCAGTCCTATCCACATAGCCCATTTCTGTCCACAGACTGCCTGATTTGAAGTGCACTTTGGTTTGGAATGGAGGCCGGGAAGACAAAGTCAGTGGCAAAAGGGAAATCTGTTATCTTGGCACTATCTGGTCAACTCAATTGCATCCATGTTTCTCTCCAGAAAAAGGCAATTATCCAAAGAGTTTTCATGTGTTGGCCGGGCACTGCAGTGCCTCACTGCTGAATTTGTTACCCAGCACATCCTTGCCACGCTGCCTTTCTGGGAGGAGGAAACCTGGGAATTGTGGTCAGCACTGACACTGGGCAGGGAAGGGCTGGTTAATGAACCTCCCCTCTCCATGCCCAGGGAAAGTCCTCTGGGAAAGCAGAGCTGTTCTCTGGGGGCTGAAGGAGTTGAGCACATTTTAGGAGGACCACAGAACCATTTACAGAAACACAAGAGGGATGTATCTGGTTTATGTATAAGAGGTGTGTGTCTCATGGTGCCAGGCACTTCCTGCAAATGAGGAGTTACCTCTGTCTGATGTGAAATTTAAAACTACTGAGAAGTTCATGAAAATGTCTCAAATCTGTACAAAATCACATCCTCTGATGGCTATGTGGGAAGATAAACAAACCCAAGGTCAGATAAAAGGCAGGACTGGCCCAGCACTCCTGATTTACCATGGCAAATCCCATGGGGTACAACCCTCTAACACCTGCAGGGCTCTCCCCTCATCCCTCATTTCAGGTTTAGGCAGGACCAGGAGCTCTCCAGGGCTGTCACACAGCCCCTTATCACTCAGGTTGTGTGGTACCTGTGGGCACTGAGACAGTAAAGCCACAAAAGCCTCCTGGCAGTAAAGACAAAGTGTCACAGCACCAATCATGTTAACAAAAGGGAAAGAGCTTGTCCCACACTTAATTAATTTCCCTGCTTGTTTTCCTTTGGATCTCTCAAAAATGCTGTTGCTGAGTGGGTTCACACATTCAAGTAGAGGCTCAAGGAAGGTCTGTCAGTTCAAATCCCTCCACCTCTATTTTCACTCCACCCAAATCAAAGCCATCCTAAAGGAAATTCAAAGTATCACAGTTACAGGGGCTGAAGGACATGGGATGGGTGGTAGCTCCATGAGCAAGCCTGAGACTTGATCTCTGTTTTCACTGTGGAGTTTTGAAGCATTGCATGGTTTCCTTTTTTTAATAAGATGTGCCAGGACTTCATCCAGCAAGGAAACACTTGACTGTGTGTGTGGGTACAGAGCATGAACTTAATAACTGGAAAACACCTGAGCACATGGCTGAGCCCCACGCGTCCCTAAAGCCAGAGGTGTGGCCCCGAGGCAGCTGTGGAGGCACGGCCCCAATTCCCAGGGCACGGAGCTGTGCCTGGCCGGGGCTCAGCCTCCTCTGCCGGGCACAAAGGCTGCTGGCAGCGGGCTGCAGGGGCTGCCTGTGCCAAGCTGCTTCCTGGAGCTTCCTCTCACAGCACGGGACACGCAGCAACACTGGCCCCTTCCAGCTCCTTCAAAGGGACTGCGCTCGGCTCATGCGAAACGTTGTGGCCAAAGCGTATCCAGTAATTCATCCACCAATGCCTGGAGCAGGTTTTGTGTGCGTGGATGTGCAAGTGTGTACACAAAAATATGGATGCAATTGCTTGTATGAAGAATTACCTACATCTCCCGTTTTCTAATATATAGCAATGGTATTTTAAAATTAGAAATGGTGTACAAAGGGATCCTTGACATAAACATTCCTTAGCCAAAAGGGGAAGTTTACTTAGATGGGAATATTTATAGAAGTGAGAGCCTGAGCATCAAGCCCAAACATTGTAAAATAAAACTATCTTCAGTATTTAAATAAAAAGTAGCACGATATAGTTACTCTTTGTAAAATGTATCTACAGCCTGAATAAATCTTAACATATATCATCAGAGGAGCTTCCCTAAGGAAGATGGCCCATAGTGAGTATTTTGAGTTTGCTCTTTCCTGTGAAATGGTTACTTTTGGAAAATCTCTACATTAAGTCTGTTGAAGAACTGCCACTTTCTCATGCACAGGAATGCAGCAGACTCTTGCAGTTAAATGTACACGTATATAATTAAGCTCCTGGTAGCACAACTTTTATTTCCTTTCGCTCCTTAAACACCCCAAGTGTGTAATGCCTGGTGTAGGTACCTTCATGAAAGAGATTGCTTAACACGGACAGATTAAAAACCAATTTAACTGATGGCCACAAACAGAGCTTAGAGTTTGTCGTGGCCACAAAGATTTTCTGTCAGGGCATAAAAGCAATGAATCAGTATGCAGAAGGAATTGCCTGCCCCATAGAGATGCTAATTTTGTGACACTTTGGAAACTCATGTTCTACATTTACTGTTCACACCCGATGGAAGCTAACCAGCCTTAGCTTGAGCTAATGAAATCAAAAGACTGCAAAATGTCACATTTTCTCACCCTCGTGCAGCCTAATTTTGTGATCTTTAGGCTCTTTCTATAGGTTGTTTGACAACCACAGTGCTGCCCGACTGTCCTGAAGCACAATTGTCCCAAAGGCTGGAAAGTTGCTTTCACACAGGGCTGCTGGAGCCAGTTTAGCTGCAGAAACTAAAGGGCCTATCAGTGTCCTGCTCCAGAAAATCACAAGAATAAATTAAAGAAAGTATAGTATAGCAGAACAAAGATCAAAAGTTTCAGCAATTTAGCACTGGGGACTTATATTTTGTGTTTCTTTGCTTTTGGGTTTTTCCTTCCCAAAGTGCTATAAAAATATCTCTATGCACACTTCACACATTGCAGGCATAGGTAGATAGAATATCCTACTGCAGATACTGCTAGGAGGAGATATTTGAAAGCTCAGGTATTCTCTAAGTTAGGACCTAATATATAAATGTGTCAAAGGAAAAAAAAAAAAAAAAAAAGGAAAAAGCCACTATAACACAGCAATTTCAGCAACTTGTAACCACGGAACACCCTAGCAAAGCACGGGGAGCAGAACAACTCCTGGGACCCATCTCCCCATAGCCCTCCCTGCGAGAGGGATGAGCAGCACAGCTCCCAGCACCCATCTCCCCTTATCCCTCCCTGGGAGAGGGATGTGCTTCCAGCACCCATCTCTCCTTATCCCTCCCTGGGAGAGGGATGTGCTTCCAGCACCCATCTCCCCTTATCCCTCCCTGGGAGAGGGATGTGCCTCCAGCACCCATCTCTTATCCCTCCCTGTGAGAGGGATGTGNTGTGAGACGGATGTTCGCCCAGCACCCATCTCCTCTAATCTCTCCCTGTGAGAGGGATGTGCTCCCAGCACCCATCTCTTATCCCTCCCTGCGAGAGGGATGAGCAGCACAGCTCCCAGCACCCCTCTCCCCATATCCCTCCGTGCGAGAGGGATGCGCGGCACGGCTCCCAGCGCCCGCGTCTCGCCGTCCCCGCGGCG
>VZRJ01007584.1:446833-463444 GCA_013397565.1 Ptilonorhynchus violaceus | reverse complement strand
CGGCGCTCGCTGTGCCCGCTGCGCTGCCCCGGCCGCCGGCGCTCGCCGCTGCTCGCCCGGAGCGCTCGCCCGCGGTCACCGACTCCTCGTGGCCCCGACGCGGGACCCTCTTATTTATGGCCCCGGCGCCAAGTGCTGGCTCCGCCTTCCCGTGTGGAACGGCTCATCATTGGTGACGGCGGCCGGGGCTGCCTCGGCCGGCGGCGGGAGCGGCGACGGGAGTCATCAAATCCTCTGCTTGTACGAGGATCTAAAGCTGATTTTATGACCCGAGCAGGAGAACGGTTTTATCTCGTTCGAGTAAGTTTGCTTCCACTCTGGATTTAACAGCCAGCCCCGCGATCTTCTTATTTCGGGCGAGTAAACAAAGCTGTCCTGTTCCGAGCTCCGTTCTCATTCGCAGCCCCCGAGCTTCCCCTGCGCTTCTGGGCATTTCTCGAACTGCCGTCCCTGTTCGGACAGAACTTCATTCATGAAAAGGAAACCTCTCAATGCTCTGCTTGTGAGCCTCCAACAATTGCCGGTTACAAGGAATAATGAATTACAAATAAAAGCTGCGGTAAAAGGCATTTTTTAAAAAATCATTTCATCACAGATTGAATTTAAAGTAGCAAGGAAAAATATGCCGGGGGTGTATTTTCGAGGCACAGCTCTTCCCTTGTGTTCTTTATTAATGTGAGTCCTGCTCAGCACAGATCTGTGCCTGTATTTTCTGGCTGATGTTATAAGTGCAATACAGACATAAATACAGAGGTCAGAAATCCTTTTCAGCTTCAGATCTCCGGTTGCTGTGGCAATCTGGATATGTGTAACCTGTGGGCACCCTCTTTTTACAAAGAAAAATGTTTCATGAGGAAGCAACCCAAGGTTTGATTAGAGAGTAATAAAGAACATCTCTAGATCGGCATGCAGGACAGGGCTGCTTGAACAGCTGCATGGTTTGTCACATCCCAAATCCAGCCTAGGAATTGACAATTCGTTAACATGACTTGAACCATTTCAATCCAGACTCATGAAAATGTATTTTGTTGAGGCTGAGATTTAGGTAGCTTGTTACCTTTAGAGAGATGTGTACATGTCTTACAGCAACTGATTTATGTTATTTCTGAACAGTTATACAAATATTAGTTCCCTGATTCTACTTCTTTTTCCTTCCATCCCCCTCTAGACACACTCTGTTAAAACAGACAAATATTCAGAATTATTAGAATTGGGTCTCATTTTTAGACTTTAGCTCCAATCCAACATTGAGCCAGGAGCCTTGTACACTATGTCCTAATTTCATGCTGCCACACTTGGACTTTTTACTTTTCCAGTCCAAGGTTTTGGCTTCAAATCATAAGGTTGGATCCAAGCCCAGGACTAACACCTGAAAATAATTTAGACCTATTAACATCTCTGTTCTTACCTACAAGAAACCGACTCCTTTCAAGTGAGGGAAAAGATGAAAAAGGCTGCAACCCTGCCCAGGAAGTTCAAGCTCCACGAGGGCTGTAGCAGCCCCAGGCAGGTGTGGCAGGGCCTCTGTGAGCAGAGGGGACTCCTGGGACCGTTGATTTTCGGGTCTCACTCAGGGCAGCAGGACTGGAGAGTGATGGGGGAATTGATTGGGAGCCATGGATTGGCTTCCACACGACATCACAGGGCTGCTGTTGTAGATGATCTAAATAGATCCATTTGAGGAGTGTTTCCATAAAATCCAAATAATAAAGAAATATGCAGGGCAAGCAATCTCCTCTCACGTTGAGTGTGCAGCTCCACCTGTCCCTGAGGCACATTTTGTCCAGCATTCTCCAGAACAACATGTCCAGCTGTGTTCTGGGTGTCTTAGAGCCTTTTGTATCTAATACAATCAAACTAATTATAGAATCAATTTAAGAATATTATGCTCAGAACAAAATTTAAAAGCGATTTTGTGACAAGTTGAAAATTTATTTACCACTACCTTGCAGACATAGATGAGAATTCAGTACTTTCAACTGAATGTGTGGGAAGGCAAAAATGCTAAAACTGAATCTCGTGTGCTGATTGTGCAAATGCCATTACCCCGTGTTCGTTATGGTCTTACCTGGTATTGCCTGCAGAGATAACTCAGTTGGGTTTCTGAGAGTCACCTCTTCACAGGTGGAATATTTAAAGTATGCTCACACCTAGAGAAGTGAGGGGCCATGAGAGAGGCTCTCAGGGATTGTGTTCCCAGATGGTCCCAGCTGGAATTGGCAGGGATGGGATGGGAATGCTGTGGTTTTTTGAAACCTCAGCAGAACTCCTGATTTCTGATAAATCCTCATTCTGAAACAGTTTTGGCAAGTTCTGTCTGAGTTTAGACGACGACATATTTGCATTGTGGCTTTGAAAGGGATTTTAATAGGTTTTAATAATTTTTAATTATATCTTTTTAATAATTTTAATCTGGAAACCTCAGTACTCAGGGATATGATGTCACAAATACAAGAAAACATATTTTTAGGCTGTTTATCAGAGAAGACAAATACTGCCTGTGTCTTGTGCTGGTATCAGACACCTGATATACCTGGTACCACTGAACAGTACCAGCAAGCTTTAGGTCCCAGCTTGAAGCTGCATTGTCCTTTTTTAAATTGGATATTTTAGTGGTTTTCGTTGTGTAAGGAAAATTACTTTTAGGGAGTTTAAAAGGAGCCCCTCAGCTCTGGAGCCAGGCTGGGAGAGCTGGGAGTGTTCCCCTGGAGAAGAGAAGGCTCCAGGGAGCCCTCAGAGCTCCTTCCAGTGCCTAAAAGGGGTCCAGGAGAGCTGGAGAGGGACTTGGGACAAGGCATGGAGGGACAGGACAAGGGGGAATGGCTTCCCACTGCCAGAGGGCAGGGTTAGATGGGATATTGGGAAGAAATTGTTCCCTGGGAGGGTGGTGAGGCCCTGGCACAGGCTGCCCAGAGAAGCTGTGGCTGCCCTATCCCTGGGAGTGTCCAAGGCCAGGTTGGACGGGGCTTGGAGCACCCTGGGACAGTGGAAGGTGTCCCTGCCCATGGCAGGGGTGGGACTGGATGGGCTTAAAGGTCCCTCCCAACCCAAACAATTCTGTGGTTATTTGAAAAGGAGCCCCAGGCTCAGCACCCATCCTGTATCACAGTTACGTCTTGACCTCACAGAATAAAAAGATTACTCTGAAAAGTCAGGAATATTCCGTGACGAACTTTTAAGCAAAATAATATCATATCTTAAATAGCAGCAGATAAATTATAGCCAACGTTTTATAAATGCAAGCAGACTGAAGCAAACTTTCTGTTTGTATAAATGGAGTAATGTTGCTGGGGTTCTTTCCCTTCACAGTGTGTTCTGAGGGCAATTTTCCTTTAGTTTGACAGGTAAGCCATGATGTCCCAGCAGATGATGTCACTGCACTCGTGGAACGTGGAGGGGGGCAGGATGAAATTGTGCCCACTCCCTGGCTCTGGTCTGGCACAGCCACCACTGGCTAAAAAGAAACAGAGAATGTCATTTATCAAGGGATAGTCACTGATTCCTTCAATTCCTTATGGACACAGTAGAAATCACACTTGGCAATTTTTCATTCAAAGTCTAGTGCTGAACAATTAATGCATCTGTTTTCTAGTAAAATACATGAAAATAAAGAGGGTTGGGGGCAAGCCACTGTGTTTGTTGAGGTGTGCAGTATCAGAACAAGGCAGGAAACCTGGCTGCAGGCAAAGTTGTGATCAGCTTCATCTCTTCTCCATGGGAATCCTCATTTTGTTCAGGACTTCTAGTTCTCGAGGGGCGTTTTGCCCTGTGGGTTGTCAGGGGCCTTGTTCCTTTTTCCTGTGAAGGATTAGCACCCACCAGCAGCAGCGTGGGCATTGATTGCCATCACTGCTGCTTTGTCTTCCAACAGCCCCCAGAGCCCTGTACTAAACCCGCTGGGATCCTGCTGGGATGCCATGGAGGGAATTCCTGCCTCCCCTGAACCCCAGAGCAATCTCCTACGGGCTTTGGGATGTTTTCAGCTCTGGGTGTGAGAGGTGCTGACTGAGGGGCATCGCTGAGAGCTGAGGTGGGAGAGGCAGCACTGCCAGAGCAGCTCTGCTCCTGCTGCTCTCCTGCCCTTCCTCACCGTGTCCACCCTCTCCTCTTAACCTCAGCCTCTGGCAGCATGGAGGCCTCAGGAAATCCCATGGCTGAGGATAACCCAGAGCTGCAGGATAACCCCCTGTGCCTGGCTGTGCCGGGATTATCTCCTGCCACTGCTGTCTCCCTCCCCAGCCCATTTTCCCAAAGAGCTCTGCACATCCCTGGGCACCGATCTCCAGCATTGCTCTGCTGGGTTGGAGTTCACACCCAAACTGTGAGTGGTGTCGAGGAGCACTGAACTCTGCTGCACAGGGATTGTCCATACAGCTTTTTCCAAAGGTTTTTAATTGTAGTGGGACACGCCACAGCCACCCTGTTGTCCCTTCCAGCTGTCCAGCACTCTGAGCCCACTCAGTGTCTTTTACTCGGCCTGCCTGCTCTGTGCATCAGCTTCTGGCAGTGCACAGAGTACAATTTTTTATCTAAATCAATCTTATTTTCTCTTCATTGTGGCAAATGAATCTTATTTGAGAATGGTAGCAGGCAGGATTCTCCACAGGCAGGATTCTCCACAGCAATGATTTATCTGTTGCCCACTTGATGCTTTCCCTCAATTCTTTTCTCCCTGATTCTCATTTGGCATTGCAATTACCTCTAAAAACTACTTTCATTTTACCTGATGTAGTCACACCACACATCCTGAACAAAACCTGTACAATCCTGTCAAAAATTCAGAGGTGGAATAGCATCTCACAAAATAAAAGAGCTTTCAAGGATTTTAAATTCCAGTGCCTCTGTATGAACTACAGCCTGCTTCAAACAGGAGGGTATTTATGGCTGTCACCTCTGAAATAACTACAGTCAAAAACCCCTACAGTTTATAGTCACAGCAATTTGGATAATTGCTTTATAAGGCGGCAAAATGTTCCTTGACTTTAGAGGCAGCACTTTTCCAAATAGTTGAAGGAATGGTAGGGATTGAATGAAACACTGGCATGCCAGAATCAAAATACAATTTGGTTCTGCAAAGTTTTTGCCCTCAGAATTTCTCCCAGTGATTCACTGCGATTACACCTCGTGTTTCCCTTCCTAATGGCAATTTCTGCTTTCGTGCTGTGCAGGAATAGAAAATAGGAGACTTTTCTGCCATCGGATTGCTTTGTGTTGATTTAGGTCACTGATTTTCCAGTTGTGGGGACAAAGGCATTTTAGGCTGATCTCCTGGTGATCACTTGGAGTCCCTTCATACACCAGGATCATCTCCAGCCTTGCCTGATTTCAGGGAGCACCCAGGAGCTGCTTTGTGCTGATCCAGCCTCTCCAGGTGATGTTGGTGGCAGTCAACGGTGTCCATGGGATGCTCAGAACATCCCATTCTGCACTGATTCCCACTGAGATCCATGGGAATGGAGGTGGCCCAGCATTGCCCTGGGACAATCTGTATTGCACTTAGTTCATAAACCACTTCAACCTTCTATTTTGGGTAAAGAACTCACAGTCAAAGTGCATTTGCCTCTCCCTGGCACACTAATAAATTAAAGCTCTACTCTTTTTATCCCCTTGACCTTTTAGTTGCTTTACTGCCCCTGTATCTAAAAAGATAACCCACATCAGCCCAGATTCCCCCTGGCCTTGGGAGTACAAGACCTTCCTCCGTGCTGACAGAGTTTTACACCTAATTTAGCTGCCAGGGGCCAAGGCAGTGGCAAATTTGGCTCCACATCTCCAAACTGCGTTTGTGTTTGTGCAGAGCAGCAGCTGCTGGAGCCCTTTCTGCAGAGAGCTGCGCTGGCCCGCCCGGTGCCGGAGCTCCTGCCTGCCTCAGCCCCCACTTCAGCTGGAAATTGTGCTTTCTGCAAAGCAAACGGAGCAGAGAAAGTACATCTGCTGCTTGTTTATTGATTTAGGGCTCTTCCTGCCTGTTTCTGGGAAAGAAAAAAAAAAAAAAAACAACAAAAAAAACACGAATAAAAGGCCACCTTCGTTATTTCGCTTTTAATTTCCTTTCTTCCAAAGTAAGCAGAGCAAAATTAGGTTTAGGCTGATGCATATTCCACAAATAAATTACATGGAACTAGAGTGGTTAAATGAACTTTGCTTGGGGATTATTGGAAAGATAAATATTTAAACGCTGAGCTTGAGGTAAGTCATGTTTATGCAACATCTGGGGGTTTTTTGTCGCTGCTTCTCCGCCCCCTCTTCTCTTCCTATTGTGGCTTTTCGAGTCAGCTCAGCCCTGAGGACATGAGAGCAGAGTGAATAGCACCTTCCAAAAACTCTGCTCTCTGTATTGTTGCCAGCAGAGGGGTTTTTTTACTTCTTTTTTAAAGCAGATGATCTTTGCCTAATTCTATTTTTATGACAGCTGTGATTATGTTTTATGCTACGTCTCGGGTAGAAGAGTTCAAAATAAATTTAGAAGAATTCAAATTCTCTCTCTTGGAAACAATACCAGCTTGTATCGAAATCCAAACATTGCTCAACAATGCTTAAATTGCAGTAGAACTTATAAACCTTTGAGCACCATAGTGTGTGAAGCTTAAATTTGAAGGGTTTATTTTCAATTAATAGGTTTATAATTGCAGGGTGCCACTCTACTAACCAGACTTAGAAACTCCAGAAAATTTCTGCAGCAGGGAAGGGTAGGGATTTCCATTACATATGGAAAAATCCAAACAATAATACAGATGGGCAGTGTGCTGGTTAATTCTATATCCATCTACTGAACCACCTGCACTACAGACCATCCGAGGTGATGAAGGTGCCTGGAGGTACTGGGGGAGTTTATCAAACTGGAGTATTCCTTTCTACAGTAAGAAACATGCTAAGCACATTTAAGAAATGAAAAGATACTAAAGACTGATGCAATAAAGTACTTGCCTTTTAAGCTCATAACACAAAAAGTCTTCCATTTTAAAAGGTTGATGGAGATGAAGTGTTAAGAAATCATAATTAATAATAGTTGTCCTTGCTATTGTGACATCAGTAAGGGAATAATGGAATTAACTGGCTTTCTGGAGGTGAAATTTCTCCTCTCTGGAGAATGTCCCCAGAAATGAAACACCTGAAATGTCTCTAATTGTCAGCATTTTGCAAATGGCATTTCATTGTCCAAATTGAACCTCCTTGAGTGGATGGGCTTCTTAGCTAGATAAAATAAAAAAGCACTTTTGGTGACTTGTTATGGAATTTTTGTAGGGAGATCTCTGGGCAGTGTTACCATCCATTGAATTGCCCTCCAGTGCCAATATCCCACAGGATTCCCAGGTCTGTATGAACAGGGATGGGGTGTGTTGTAGTCACTGAACCCTATGGGACTGGGTGTCCACAGTTCTGTGATCTCAAAGCTTGAATCAGACAATTCCTACAAAAATTCTTGTGGAAAAACCACATCACATCCTGCGACTAACAGACAGGGGGGAAAATAAAATCATTAAGGAGAATTTCTGACCAAGAGCCTCGGGTTTGGTTTGAGGTTAGAAAAGAATAAAATAATATTTGTAAGAGGGATGTCACACCTCTGATGGCTGCACAATCCTAAGGAGCCACCCTGCACTCTCCAGAGCAGCACTGCTGCCAACTGCCTCAGCTTCCAGGGGGGGATTTGTCTCCCTGGAAAACACAAGTGGAGTTTATTGGGTCAGGTTCACTGCAAGGACATGGCTCTGGTTGATGTGAACTTCTTCATGGGCACAACACTGGTGTGTGAGCTTTATAACTTTGTTAATTAACTGCTCAGGTGTCTGGATTTAGCACCTATTTCAACGTTTTCCTTTCCACAGAGCAGTTTTTGGTTTGTTCATGGGGAAAGAAAAAAAAAAAAAAAACATATTCCCTGGCAGCTCCATGCTGGGGCTCTCAGCACCACCAGCACCCTTGGCAGAAATGTTGGTTTGAGTGATATTCATGAAAACTTTGACAAACACTCTACATGTGGATCACAAATTAGTCTCCCAGAAGAAGAACAGGGATTCCTTCTTTTTCTGAACAAGAAAAGAGTTCTCTACCAACTTTTGAGAGATGAGGAAAGGACATTTTATGCTTTCTGAAACTCACTGAATTTGCTGCATGTCCTTGTTCGTTCTGTGTAATTGTTAATGGGAACAGAAGAGAAAACAGGACAGACCTAAATCTTCTACAAAAATCCAAGTGCAACATATTGAAAATATCTTGACGTTTCAGAAGAGCACTACAGTGTTATTTTGCACATTTCAGGCATTTAAAATATGTTCTGACCAATAACTAATGAATCTTTGAACCTCTGAGTCCAGTTTGTGATGTGGAAAAGGAACATTTGATGTAACAACTTCCATCAACAGAGGAGTGAAAACCCAAAGCATTTCAAGCCTTTATGAGGATGATTTGATCACTTACTGCACCCAAAAAAGTTTCAAAAGCTCTGTGGTCTCATTCTAGGGAACCCCACAGATGTCATGCCCTCATTCTAGGAGATTTCATGCCATGGGAAACCTGTGGTGCATGTCAAAATAACTGGCTGTGAATGCATCCATGTCTTAATTCACATTTATTCGGCAGCTTCAGAATATTGGGCCAGATCTGTGCCTGGATTTAGTGATTCCAGCAGCAGAACTCCTGTCTCAGGTGGTTCTTTGTAGCTCTGCACAGCCTCATTGCCCTGGAATGGCTCTGTGAGTCGCCTGCCACTAATATGGGAAACACAAAAGCCAACGGACAAAGGCAGGAATCCTGCATGTCCTGAGCCCCTCCGGTGCTGCCTTCCTCCTTTATTTCCTAACTCAGGCAGAAGGAGGCTGGGGCAGCCGCAGCTCTGGGCTGCTGTGTGTTGGCAGCAGGAATTCCGGGAGTGCTGGGATGCTGCGGTCGCTGCTGCAGGTGCTTTGTGGGGACGAGCGTTGGCCGTGGATCCCCAGTTTCCCCGTGGAGATGATGGAGTGCAGATCCCAGGGCTTTCAGAAGCTCTGCCGGTGCAGCTCCTGTTGGAGCCGGTTCCCAGCTGCTCCATTCCCATTCCGTGGCTGAAGAACCAAATCCGCTCGTTCCAGAAAAATCGCTCCTGTAAGGGCTACGGCAATGAACTTCAAAGGTGTTCCATGAAAACACATCAAGCCCACTACAGAAGCAATTTTGTCGACATTCAACACCATTAAAAGAATTATTTTCGACTGCACTGCCTTGAAAATGATAAAACAAATGGTAGTTATGTAAAATAAGGTGATAGTAACGAGTTAAGTGGCATGCAAATGAGCTCCTGAATGAAAAATACTTACAGCTATTTGGAGAGGGAAAAGATGGACGTGATTAAAAACGTGATGGTTTTTCAGACAGGATATTACAGGCACTTTGTAAAGCCATCTATGCTGTTGTATTTCCACTACAGATTTAACCCCTTCTAGTGCTGAGTGCCTCACTCTGCCCTGTCCCTGAGCCCTCCCAAGCACAGTTGGCCATGGCAGAGCTGATTCCCACACTCAGGAAAGTGTCCGGGTGCCAAGAGCTGCTGGGGCTTTGCTGCCTCACCCAGCTCACCTCGGCTGGGAGCAAACCCCAGTGGGAAGGAGGAAACAGCCATGATATTTGTCCAGTCATTAATAATGTAAATTTAGTTCACATTATCAGTATATGACAGAGTATATGTCAGTTCAGTAAAGTCACTTCCATGCTCATTATTTCTCAGTATGAAACTTAGGAATTAGCTTCTGCTATCCAGATTTTTAAAGGATTCTGCTTCAAAACACTATTTTATTAATTCCTTTTATCTGCAAAACATAATCTACTGTTGGCTCTGTTAGGGAAGGTGTCTGCAAGTTCACAGATCCAAGTAGTACCTACTACCAGTAGTACTTACTTCTAGTCATAGAATTGAGCTGTGCAACTTATCCTAAGTCAGGGTTCTGTTAAATGAGACATCCCATTGATGGAAAATAACGACTGAGAAGTTAAAACCACAGAAATGAAAGTGTGTGCACTGAATCCATCTTTGTAACTTTTAGGAGCTGATAAAACATTTGAATATTCCCTGGTGTTATTGTGATGGATGGCATTGTGTGAGCCCATGTCAGTGTGTTCCTCCTGTTTGGGTATGGGTTCCTGCAAAGAGCCAGGAGTTTTTCCAGTTGCTGCCAATATTTATTACCAGTCCAATCACAGTCGTGTATAACTATAAATTTTGAAATTTTCATTCTATGTTTGCCAAGTATTCTGTTTTCTCTCTAATTAATAATGACAGTTTATTGCATTGCTATTTCAGTTAGAAGTCCTGGTATCCTATTTTTTAAATTCTGCTGTGTTTTCTGGATATTATAAGTATGTGGAAGGGCTCATGCAGTATAGGCATTTCCATCTCTCACATTTATGAACTTGCCAGATTTCTCAATTTCTCTTGTTGGTCTTTGGGGTTTTCCCCTCAGTTTTTAATTGCCAGAGTAGAATTTTTACTTTCCTGAATTTGAAAAAGCCTTTGAAAAATGGGCAATATTTTTGTCAAATGGCCTTTCCCCCTCAGTGATGGATTTCAAAGTGGATCCATTGATAGCTCTTCCTTCAAGGTGTCTCCTTATCCAGTAATTATAATGTCAATTAAAGGGAAATCCATGGAGTCACTAAGTTCCCTCTGTCACTATCACACTTGTCTCATATATAATGTTCACCAAACGTAGGAATAATCTGGAAACTGCCTGTCCTATCAAATCAAAATTCCCAGAAAATAGCAGGTTGGGAAGTGGGATGGAGGGATCCAGCTCAAGTTTTCTTTCATTTCAAAAAGACATTTCAGGCTTTGTTGGCAGAACAATCTCCTGGACAGGGGTTGGTGACAGGGAGGTGCTGCACAGTGGCACAGGGAAAACTGAGATAATAAAGTAAGAGTGGGAATAAAGAGAAAATCTGTTCAAACCCCAAAATAAATAACTAAAACTGTGAGCTCCATGGGCCTGTCACAGGGACAGCTACAAACAAGACAAGTGCTGGGATTACCTGATTTTGCCTGAATTTTACCTGGCCTTCTTTGCTACCTGTTTTTTTCCTCTCTGAAGTTTGAAATGCAGCATTCAGAGCCTTTTCCCAGCTGCCACCTCTGCCCTGGCCGTGCTGGGATGTCCTGGAGCCCAAGGAATCTCGGGATCGGGCTCCAGAGCAAAATGATGTTACTGCATTTTTCTGAGGGACAAAGCACAGATTCTTCTTTTTTTTTTTTTTCTTTGTCCTTTTTTTTTTTATTTTTGATGTGAGTTGCTGTTTGTTCCTGCGGCCCACAGAGGATTCCAGAGCCTTGGGATCATAGGAAGATACGTGGTGCCCTTAATTACAGGAGTGCCATTTGTATGGCTCTGGTTAGAGGCTGCCAGCATTTCCATTACAAACCCCAGCTCGGTGGTTTGCAGTTCACTCACAGAATTGTGGTGCTGCCCTTATGAATCTTGAGTCTGGCAATGATTTGTTCCCCTCCTACCCCCAAAAATTGAAAAAAAAAAAAAAAAAGCCTGGCTTTAAAATCTGAAAGTGATACACAAGTGACCAGATGTTGACTAAGCAGGAACTTTGCTTCCTACAGTTTAGCAAGAACTTCATTTCTAAATTCCTGTGTAGGTGACCTTTATTGTCTAATGCTTTTGCAAGTGCTTTTGGTTATTCTGAAACTAATCAATGACTCATAAAACCTCTAACAATTCTTAGTTTATTTCCTAGAGCATCAGCTCTGCCTCTGGTTGTATTTATTGTGTTGGAGTGTGGTACTAAATGGAGGGTTTGGAGCCTGTAACTCTGTCCTGCTGCTGCCCAGTTTAATTTCATGTTGAAGGTTTTCAGCTTTTTATTTCTAGTTCTAAACCTCTTCTGTGAAATATCTGTGCTTATGCTGGTTGATAGAGGTTCAATATATGCACATTTTAGGTGGAAGGAAAAGAATTGCCCACTGTGCCCACGACTGGGAGATCTAAAATTTCTTCAAGTGAATGATGGGAGTAAAAGTGGCCATTCACAGCCTTTTTTAGAGACAGAAGCATTCCCATTTCACTGAATAAAGTGTATCCATATACCTGTGTATATTTAATTTCCTACTCAGTGGCTGAATTATTCTGAATTATCCCCTGGAGCCTTCCCTAGAAAACTTGGATGTTCTGTGTCACAAGCCGGGACCTGCCTTTACAGCAAGTTTCTTGGTGAATTAGACATCACTGCTTTCATAAGTGGTCACAAAATATGTCTATAGCCATGCTAAATAATGGAAATCAAGGGGAAAAGGTGGTTAATTTAGCATCATTAATGATTATGACCTTGGAGTTTATGGGTCACAAAACACAGAAGCAACACTTAAAATAGGAAACAGCAGAAATTCAGTTTAAAAAGTGAAGTCAAAAGAAAGACTTACAAAAAAGTTAATATTGAATTAAGAAAAGTGAAGTACAGCAATTGGCTGTGTTGGGAGTAAGAGGGTCCTCAGCAAACACTCCCAGAGAGTCCTCAGAGCACAGTGATGGGCAGAGTGAGGAGCCACACAGCCAGAACAGCCTTGGCCACCCTATGGTCATGCTTCAATAATTTCCCCAAACGATGCTGCTTAACCACTGAACTCGTGCTCTCTGTCTAATCTGCCTGTTTTGTTTCCCCCCAGCTGACAATGCCAACCTTTCCCGTGGTGGTGAAGATTGGACATGCTCACTCAGGCATGGGAAAGGTGCAGATGCTGCTTGTTGCATGTGGGGAGCTGGGGGTTTGTCCCTGGTCCTGTGCATGGGCATTCCTTCCCTGGATATTTTACCTTTTATCTGTCCAGACTGTCTCAGACCCTCCTTGCAAACCTCTGCCTGTGTGTTGTTCCAGAAAGCATCTCTTTAGGAGACAGAAACGTGCCCAATATATTTTTACACTGAGGCCTTTGCAGTTCAGAAGTTGTCCCATGTAGGGTGTTGATTGAAATGTGTAGAGAGAGATGCTCTCTTGAACCAAAACCTCCTTTATGAATTTATTAACTGCACTGAAACTCCTCAAGAGTCAAGGTCTGTTGCACAATCCAACTTTTTGGAGCTGGGAGCATGGGAAGGTTTTGCCTTGGTTCTTTATTGGTTTCAGCTTGGTGCTGAACTTTGGTTCCTGCCCTATCTTGGTGTGTTGTCTGTGATTGTTCCATACCTCTGTATAACTGCTGCTCTCTCTCTCCAAAGTAATTGCATTTCAGTGGTGAGTACAGTTGTTTTGGTATCACTTATCTCACAGTGCTGGGCCAACGGGAGAGGATTCAAATCCCACTCTCACTGCTGGCAGTGGCAGTTTCTGGTCATTGCAGGGAAACTTCACTCACTGGAAACACTTCAGTGCTAGAAGTGGTTTAGATTTTAAAACGATTAATCAGGCAATGGTTACATTTATCATCTTGAATCTCCAAAGCTCCATGAACGTAATATTTGCCACTAGCAATAGAAATAGAAAGCTGATTTAATTGCCAGTTGTAATGTATGTTTATGATCTTTTGCCTATGACTGTTTTGCTTTATTTCATATTTAGTAAATCAGTGGAAGTCCAGCAGCCAATTTAATTGAGAGCAGAATGAACCACTAATTAAACTGCAGTTTCTGTGGCTTGCATATGTGAAGTGTTGGAATGTTGATGCTGTACTTTGGACATTCACCTCTCATTTCTAGAAAAGGGAAATAATGCACAGCAATGTTCAGCACATCAGATGTCTAGAAATGAATCTAGATTTTTTCTTTTAACTATGAAGTGTTTTAAACCTTCAAAGATTAAATCAGAGAGCACAGGAAGATTCTCCTTGGACCCCTGAGGGCACTGCTGGCAGCAGCATTTCCAGTGGCCCCAGTTAGACCCACACAGGCCAGTAAGTTCTCAGAAAATCAAGTTGAAACCAGGCCTTGTGTCTGGTTTGTGGCTCTCAAATGGCAAATTACTCAGCATCTTTCTCCATCTGAGAGCTGGGAGTAAACACTCAGACTTTGGGGCTTTTATCTCCACCAAATTCCATTTAATGTGGCAGGTCCCATGTCCCAGCTGTGGCCCCCAGGTTCCCTTCCAGGCCCCAGGAGACAGGAAAAGCAAAGATGCTGGGCTTGCAAAGAGCTGCAAACTCTCCTGGTATTGGATACCGTGGGAAATCCTAATCCCTGCCTCCCTCCTCACCAGTCTGAAACGTCCTTGGGATCAGTGGGGTGGAGTCCCACTCTTCCTTTCCCATTTTCCACCAGCCCCAAGGCTTCTCTCCTGAGCCCCTTTCACTCCCTGCTTCAGCCAGCTCTGAGCTGTGCCCTCCCTGTCCAGAGGTGATGTCTCTGTCCTCCCTCTGTCCTCTAAAGTCTCCTTCTCCCTCTCCCCCTGGATCAATATTCCTCATTTTCCATCCCCCTCTTTTTTCAAGATGTTGAAGTTGATGGTTTGGTACCACTCCCCACCTTGGCACAGTGTTCCACACTGGGAAATCCCACTTTTAGAAAGCCCAGCTCCTTCAGAGAAGCAGGAAAAATGAGAATAATGGTTCTGTGTCTGGAGCCAGCCCTCTGTGCACTCCCCAGGATATTGGGATCCTTTGGCTCCTCCCTCATGGGAAAAGCTGATGGGATGGTGTGAGAGTTCCTGGTGGGCTCCACATACCTGAACAATTTACAGTCAGTGAGAACTCTACATCCATTGGAGTTTCATATCACACCTTAAAAAACTCTAAAGCCTGCAGATCTATCATTGACAACCACCACTTGCAAAAAAAAAATGAAAGCAAAATAAAATTCCACCATCTGCAAATTGCTTTCTACAGATGAACAGGTGATATTTTGCCTGGAAAAAGAGCTACTTTAATGCAGGAATGTCATAGAAATCCGATTAAATATCTATAAAATATCTGATACTTCTTTTGATAAACTAATGCTGTCACAACCACGCTTCTCATGAATGCCATTTGCAGCTGAATTCTGCATTCTGTTGCTAACTGCTCTCTTTTCTCTTGTGTGTGCTGTGCTCTTGGCTGGCTGCAGATCAAGGTAGACAACCACTACGATTTCCAGGACATAGCCAGCGTGGTGGCCCTGACCCAGACCTACGCCACCACCGAGCCCTTCATCGACTCCAAGTACGACATCAGGATCCAAAAGATAGGCACAAACTACAAAGCATACATGTGAGCCAAAACCTCGTGTTCTTTCCTGCTTTTCTGGCAAAATTCATAAGCATCAGTAAGGTTGAAGCTGTTGGAGGAGTCTCTGAGGTGGTGCCTCACTTGTCACACTCTCTGGAAAGAGTATATTAAGCTTTCTAGATTTATCAGGACTCTTTTTATAAAAGTTGATTGTGACTGGGAGGAGGAGAATAAGACATCAGGTTTTCCTGCTAACCTGTAGTTATTATTTTCATTTGAAGAAAGGAGCAGTTGGAAGAGGATTTGGTTTTAGGCAGGACTTGTTAATTCAGATTCCTTTGTACTTTTTCATCAATTTAGGATCAAATTTTCTTCTCCCTCTCAGGATATTTGGATGGCATTCATTCCCTTAAACCTGAATTGTCACACTTTAGTGGAACAAAGCCCTCTCCTTTTATCATAACACACGTAAGAAAAAATCCAATCTTGCAGTGACCTTCACAGAGATGTATGAAAACCTCTTGTAATTGTAGAACCCAGGTGTTTGTTTAGAGGCCATGGCTAAAGGAGAGGCTAAAAGGATGTTTCAGTTTCCCAGACACCATTAACCTGGAGCAGCACACCAGGTTATGATGCAGCAGTTGAGCTCTGGTAATTGTGTTTATGCAAATTTTTACTCTGGTTCAATTACCAAGCAGTGTAATAAGACAAACACTCATTGAATTCCTGATTTTAAGACAAGCTAGATAATCCCATGTCTTTGTTCCCTCACACTCACAATCCTGAGGCAGGGAAAATATAACAGGACACGGATATAAATACACATAAGCATTTACATATCCACACACAGGGATATTTCTCAAGGAACTCCTGAACATTGGAGGGAGCAGAGATTCCTTGTAAGTCGATGTTTGTAAGGTACAAAGTTCTTTATCAGTGAAAAATTCCAAGCAAACCATAAATATTGAGAGAAGCAAAACTTGGAGCTGGGTTAAAGCAAATGCGTAAAATGTTTTATAATTTAAAGGACAGGGTTGACATCAAGAGTCAAATAATTTAAAACAGCCAAAAAGCTCCATGAGAAAGAAGAACATTTGGTTCAGGGTAGGGGAAGGGGCAAAATATATCTCAAAATTTACCTCCTTAGGTTGATATTGGAAGGCCACATCCTCTTGGCTCCTCACCCAGACGCTGCTGTCCCAGGGTCAGACCCAGGAGCGTGGGGCCTTCTCCACCTTTCCCCACAGGCAATAAGATGCTGTGGAATGATACAGCTTGAACCCCCCAGCTCCTCCAGGGGAGTTCATTCCAATTCTGCTGGTTTGTCTTACCCTGGTGCTCCAGGCTGGACAAAGCAAAGGCTGCTTTGCCCCCTCTCTGAGGACACCATCCTGCTTTTCCCACAGCACCGTGTCCCTGCACCCCAAAGTCCCCTCTCTCCACCCATCCAGCTTTTCCCACAGCACCCTGTCCCTGCACCCCAAAGTCCCCTCTCTCCACCCATCCAG
>VZRJ01007584.1:406627-446808 GCA_013397565.1 Ptilonorhynchus violaceus | reverse complement strand
CCCCAGTCCCCCCAGTGCCCCCAGTCTCCCCAGTCCCAGCTCTCCTTCTCCACCACAGACCTTTTCATGCAACCTCTCCTGCCTCTGCAGAGCTGGATGGGACTTTCCTCTCTTGTTGGTGCTTTGACAGGCACATTCCTTGTGTTGTGCTGCCCATGTTTCCCCTTCTCTGATTTTTCCCACTCTTCCAGCTCCCAAGGGCAGAGTTTCAGGGATAAGGCCCTGGCTATGGTGCATGGCCAGGTAGCAGCAGCCAGAGGCAATATTGGTGTTGTGGTGGCTCATTCCCTGTGAGAGAAATTGGACCATGGCATTTCCTAGGAGAGATTCCCCACTTTTCTCCTTTGACTTGGAATTTAAATGCTGTCCAGCATCGAGAATAATTTGGGAAGAGTCAGCCATGGTAAATTTATCATTTTGAAACATAAATGTTTCTTCTTCACGAAAGAAGCAGTTGGCCTAAGGGACAGCAAAAATAAGTTAAAATGACAGCCTGTTCCTCCTACCTTTTATTTATTTTTAAGTTTCTGCTCAGAAACTACGGGTTCATCCAAATGCTAAAAGCCTAGTGATCATTTTTCCTCTAGATTCTTTCACGCAGTTAAATCACACCCCAAAATGAAATACTGATTCCTTGTTACAAAGCATCGTGGAGAGGAGAAGATTTACCAAATGTCTGAAGAATTCCTCGTGTGCATATCCATATCCATATCTATATCCATGATGTCAGGAGAATATTGTTTTACAGCTGGTTCTCATTTCGTTCTGTGACACAGGAACAGAGCACTTAGAGAGCCACCACAAAAAAAAATGCCAGCTGAACATTTGTTTTTGTAGTTTAAAGAGGAGTTATTAAGAGCCTCAGTTTTATAATTCTGTGGGAAATTGTGGTTTAAGTGGATCCATGAGTCACCAAACACTGGTGCTTATCGTCTGTCAGTGGAGATTATGGCCCAAAAGCAGGATTGGATCCCTGTAAATACCACAGCCCCTCCGGGGGCTGTGTGACACACACTTAACTGCCCTGGGCACCCGGGCAGGATTCAGCTGACTCCAAGGAAATGCAGTTTAAAAGGGTCACACACAACGTAGGAAAACAGAACTACAAAAGCCCTGTATCTAAATCTCCCCTCCAAAAGCAGTGCTCTGAGTCCAGAGCTTAAAGTGCTTTGATCAAAAGGTCAATAAACCAAAAGGAAAGCACATCAAGCAAGGAAATAGTGCTGGAGGATCAAACCACAGAGCAGGCTGCCTACCCCAGAATAGTAGGCAGACAGTTCTACATATTTTTTTGATGACAAGTCCCTGTCCCAGCAATTTGGATTGGATACTGTAAATGTGACTAAATAAAGCAGGAAGGTGTTGGAAAAGGGGAAGCTCAAGTTACTATGAATTGTTTAGCAATTCTAAAACAGTTCTTCCTTCTTGAGAAGACCAAATCGAGTGCAAACATGTTAAGCCTAAGTGTAAAGCACTCAAAGGTGTAGGAGTTGTTTTATTTGTTACTCAGTGTTTGGTTAGAGAGGAGGAAATAATGGTGTGAAAGAGTCTTCGCAATTATCACAAGAGAAGAAGGGTGGGAAACCTCCATATTTCATATATATAATTACAGAAATCATACCCGGGGGTTCAGAGTGCCACATGGTCTGGTTGGGTAGTTTTGGATCAGCTCACCATGGCCTCTTGTTGTGGAGTTCATCTGTGACAAACCCAGAGCTCCTGAGGTTCCACCAGCTGGGTCTGTGTCCTTAGCATTCCTCCATCCCCATCTGGGCCCTGCATCCTTCCAGCCAGCCAGGCTTCCACTGGGACACTTCTGCTGGAATCTTTCCCCCTGTGGAGGGAAAACAGGGCTTAAAGCAAACCAGCCTTGCTTCTCCAGTCGGTGGTGCTGAGGTTGCACCACTGCAGCTGAGCATCCTGAACTAAATACTTGCTAAGAGTGTCCAGGAGAACTTCTTTTTCTGATTTGGTCACATCTTGCTTCCTAAAAGACACCTGAAATAGTCCATGCTGATGAATTGCTGTGAGAAGCCTGCAGCAGGATTGAGTTGTGATTTGTGAGCAGCATTATCTCTCTGCTGGGGAATGTGTGTGCAGAGTAGTAATGAACCTAAAATGATTAACTTGTTAGCAGACATTTATATAAATATCACCTTAAAAATGGGGCAGGAATCACAACATAACCTTATTGCTGGGCAAGGTTTCCTCACACACAGCACTCAACATGCACATTCTCTTCTCACTGCTTTCTCCCACAGAGGAGATGGCATCATAGAAGAACTTTGTGCTCTAAAATCCAGCAAACTTTATGAGACTCCCTTAGAAAAGGCAACATTCCCCCACAATTGCTACTGACCCTCGTAATTAACTTAATGGAAAAATGGAGAGAAAGCTATAGCTGCTGCCTAATACACTTTTAATACTTTGCAGATGTCCCTGTGATTTTACTAACTGGAAACACTTCATAACTTGTATCCATAGCCTATTCCCAGTACAGCATTTAGGTTTCACAAAGCAGTAATCTTCTCCGCCCTGGTAGCAGTCCTAAGGTCTGAGGAGAAAAAAACACTTTACATGGATTTTTTCTCTCTTAGAGATTAAATAGAGGATGGTGAACTGGCACAGACTGTTTATATTAGTAAATAGCAAAGAGTGAAAACTGGAGGAGAAAGCAAAATCCAGCTCCAAACCAGATCTGAAATTACTTCAGATACACAGATATGTTGCTTTTCAAGTGCTGGGATGGGCTTGAAAGGAAAAGCTGAAGCTTCTTGACATTCACCTCTGCAGTACCAGTGTGTCCCAGGTAATTCAGTGCCTTTAGAACTGGCACCAGCTCGTTTCTAACACTGGCACTTCATCAGAGTAGGTTGGGTTTTTTTAAAAAAAAATCTTAAATAAATAAATGGGGAAGAGAAATTTCCCAGCACTGTCATGCTTTGTACCTGCAGTGAAGTGTTGGTGACAATGCTCTCACAGCTCCTCATGGTTCAGGTGCTCTGTTCCGAGCTGGCAGCTGTGAAAAGGGGTCAGTGCTGGTGCTGTGCTCATGTGAAAAAGCAGAGTCATTTGATAGGGACAATATGAAACCACTGCCTGTCTCTGTAATGTTTTCCCCCTTTCAGGAGAACCTCCATATCCGGGAACTGGAAGACAAACACGGGCTCTGCAATGCTGGAACAAATTGCTATGTCAGATAAGTAAGTCGAGTCCCATGTAAAAGGTAATTTAAAAAATTAATGGTGTTTTATTTTAGACGAGTTTTTAAAAAATCCCGTTGTTGATACACAGTAAGTGCATGTATTTTGTTCATTTTTTGGGAAAAAAACCCCATCTTTCCATTAGATGAAAGAGCAGAGCCAGGAGCTCCATGTGGCTGTCCCAGAGTTAGCTGCCCACACTCACTGGCCTTGGGTGCTCACGGGCACCCTCTGGTTCCCACATCCACATCTGCACCTGGAGAACTACTGGAATTCCCTTCAGAAAATTTAATTTTATAGGTTCAACCTGTCAGTCATTTCTTCTGGTTTATTTGCCCTCTTTTACCCAACAGTCTTAACCCATGCACATTGTTCTAAACTCTTCTCCTTCTACATCCTCTGGTATAACCAAGCAATCCAGCCTTCAGTTTGCCTGTTTAAATCACATTTCCCTTTTCCACTTTCAATCCTAAATTCCTTACTTTTCATTTTATAAATTTCCACTAAAGTGCACTGTGAGGCTTTTCCCCTGTTGCTGGGATACCCTGAAGCTTATTTCCCTTGTGCCATCATTCCAGCTCTGTGCTTTGGTTTACTGTGCTTTTCTTTTCCTCTCCCATTCTTATCCTGGATAATTCCTGCAGTCCAGTTGAAAACATTCATGCAGTAGCACTTTGAAGCTCAGAACTCTTTTCTCAATACTCCTCATTTGCTCCACAACACATAAACCTCTTTTTCCCTTTTGGATGGCTATGAATTTTCTGTTGTTCAGCTCCTCCAAAGGCTGCAACCAGAGGAAGCTGAAAAAAAAGTCTGTGCAAGAAAAGTGTAATTTAAAAGGTGTTTTAAAGTTCAACGGTAGTCCTGCTTTGGGGAGTTGTCGCTTTGGGGTTTTTTTTAAAGTCTGGATCCTACAACTCGATCCCTCTTACGAGCTGAGGGAGACACAGGAACTGAACCATCGCCTGCCCTGGAAAGGTGAAACAAGAAAGCCGGGAATTCCAGCTCCCTGCTGTCCAAGCCCTGTCTAGACTGTGTCCTCGCTGATCTCCCCTCTGGGGATGGACTGCAGCCACATTATTTTCTCTTTCTCATTCCCCTCCCACCTTCCTCTAGAAAGTGAGGTTATGTGTTCCGTGGGAGGGAGAAGCAGGAGTGAGCTGCGGGTGTGGAATTACAGCCCCCGGGCTGTGTGCAAACACACGAACTGCAGTCCTGCCCTGGGGGAGCCGGGCACAGTCAGCGGCAGTGGGAAATGCTCCTCGCCCCGCTCCTGCTGGAAGCGCTCCCCGTGCTTTGCCTCTGCTGCCTTTCTCAGTGCGAGTTAATTCGAGCACAATAGGTCTTTTCCCATTAAAACACCGGCCGACAAAACTAAACTTCCTTTATGCTGATGAGGGCAAAAGCACGGAAAGGATGGATGTTTTCCCCCGAGGGAAAGGGGCGTGGGTGACGCGGCCGTGCTTTTGTGGGGTTGCCCGTGGAGTGCTCACGGGGAGACAAGGGGAGAAGAGTTCTCTGAAGGGCTGGAGTAGTTTCACAGCACAGCAAAAGCCACCAGATCGGATGCATTTTGCTCATGGATGAGGAGGAAGTGCCTGGAGAGCACTGCCTGAGGGACATCGTTGGCCGAACACAAATCTCAGTGTAGAAGTGTAGAGAATTGAGAATGTGGCAGGAAGGGGCAGCGAGGGGCAGAGGGGCAGCACCTTCCAGGCACATTTTGTCATGAACCCCCCGTGTCAGAGGGGACCCAGAGCTGTGCCCACCTCACCTGGCACACCTGATTTTTCCTGGGAGCAATCCCTTATCCTTGATTCCCTGTCAGTCCCAAGGCTGCTCTCACTGTAGGATTGGCTCTGGGAAAAGAGGAACCGTGACCTTTTGTCAAACCTACTGTGCAAGCCTGGGGTTTAAAACACTCCAGGCTACTCCGTCCAGAACCTCTCCTTCCAAATGGAACTGTATTTTTCCAGCTCTGTGTTTGTTGGCAGAAGATAGACTATTAAAAATGCTTCCATAAATCTGATGGATGTTTCAGTATTTTAAAGAAAATGTCTTCATTTTTGTTTTCATATAAAGTCCAGATATTTGCTGTTAAAGGCAAGTTTTGTTGTCCTCATGCCTTTTTTTTTTTAAAATACACAATATTTTACAGCAAAAAAAAAAGTTATTTATAAGCAAGTGCATGCAACAGTCCAGTCAGTCAGTGCATGTACAGATGTTGAAATTGTCAGGCATCCAAAAAACCCTCTTATATTGGACAAAAACGATGTTTCTCACAGGAAAAAAAAATTATTTTCATTGCTAAGATATTACCATCAGGATCTTTTCAAACAGTTGTATCAATTTCTTTGTATTCTGCTGAAAAGAAAAACTTTTCCACTGGAACAGATTTGATCTAAGACAATATAAAGAATGTGACTGAATAAGTTTACTTGGAAAGGAAAGGATGCTGTTACTGAAGGTATTTAGACATGAATAAGACTCTGAGACCAGCAATGAATTTCCTTTGATCCCACAGTGGAGTCAAATGCTTTGTTTATTACAGCAGGGTTTTTTCAGGGTGGAAAATACTATGAGGAGGCAAATCCATCATCAGGGCTCCAGGGCTGGAGCAGGAGAGGGTCTGGAAGAGGAAATAGCTCTGCTTTAGGCTCAGGAGTGAGCCAAGGAAAGAGGAAAGGTTCATGATAAATGGCTGCTTCAAAACTTGGGGTTTTTAGCAAATCATGTCCTTCCATTGGTGTCTCTGTGCCATCAGCCTGCATCACTCCAGGATCATTTCCTCCCTGCCATGGGCACTCTGCCGTGAGTCACTGAACATTCCCAATGGGTTTTGGGGTCCTGGGATTGAGTCCTTGCCTTTGGGCTCTCAGAGCTCCGTGGGGGTGTCACTGCAGCTCTGCACCTGGGCACAGGAATTGCCTCACTCTTTTTCTCATAAATCCCACCTCATCCCCTCGTTGTTCAGATGATTTCTCTATTGACAGGAAATGAAAGCAAAAGAAATCAAATTGCTGCCTGTAGAATGGGTCAAGTGTCCATCCTCAGTCCATATTTCTTACCACGGCATTACAGAATAAACTGAAGAATTTCTGTGCTCAACACTCTATGAAATAACCATTTTTAGGAGTTGTAGAATTCCTTGGAATTCTTTAAATTCCAGTTGAGTTTTGCTGTAGTTGAAGAACATAATCCTTGTCTCCATAACTCATAATGTCATATATTTGGTTTTCCTGCATCACCTGAAGGGTTGTCCTGGCTGGATTTCTCCTTTTGCTCAGTGCTGTAGGAGTAAAGCCAGCCTGGCTCCTTTGGGACACAGTTGGATCCATGATTTAGGAGGGAGACTCACTCATTTTCCTGAGGCAGGAATCAAACCCATCCAGAACTCAGTCCACTCCCAAGCACCGTAGGCAGGACTGTCACACCTGAACCTGGGCATGGATGCACAACTCCAAATTTCCCAGGAAAAGACAATTCCTATTCCAACTTTCTAACACCCCTTGGCCTCCCTGGAGCCACAGACACTGGGGAGGTGATGAATGCCCTTCTGTGGAGTTGTGTTCCAGCACAGTTGATCTCCAGGTTGCTCCCAGTGAGAGCAAACACACGTTTGGACCAGTATGAACTGGGACAGGCTCCAGCAGAACTCCAGGCCAGGATACAGAGCCACAGCTTGGCTGGAGCCTACTGGGAAAAGCAGAGTTATCAGGCCACTACCCTTGAGCTGTTATCTAGAGAAAAACAAATTCAGTAAAACTGACAATACAGTGAAAATTCTGCATTCAGGGTGAATGTTATATTAATACATTATTAGGTAAGCCTGTGGAAAATCAAGAGCCTCATGAGATACTCACAGAGAAAATTATTTTTATGAAACAGGTACAAGCTCTGGGTTGACACCTGCTCTGAAATATTTGGTGGCTTGGACATCTGTGCTGTGAAAGCTGTACATGGGAAGGATGGCAAAGATTATATTTTTGAGGTAAGCAATCCCACTTTTTTTCGATATACACTTTTAAATATTACAAACACCAGAGTAAAGAAGTTTTTTGATCGTTAGGCATTGGCTTATTTGTGTTTCAGGACAGGCTGTGTATTTTTGAGCACTCCTTAAATCATGCTACAAAGCCACACGGCCAAATTAGTGGCAACACTTGCTGGAAAATGTAACCATATAGAGGGGGATGTCTTTTAGTGTCGGAGGAAATGTCCACAGACTGCAAAACAAAACCAAATGTGGATGGCACATTTGCCCAACCCTTATGGTTTCTTTCCTGAGCAGGCTCACCAGCTTTTCCTGGAAGGTTTATAGATAGCACTATCCCAAGGGAACCCCAACAAAATTATACCTTTCCATGGAAAGGGAGATTAAGAATGAGGTGGAAACAACTTTACTCTTTTTCTAGCCTCAGTATTACCCCTAAGATCTGAACCTTCATTAATCAGAAGCTTCTGCTGTAGGTGATTTTGAAAAGTTGAAGTTTTTAATTTACTCTGAGTTTATTATGGAGAAATAGCACTTTGTGTAGCCATAAAACAAGTTATCATCACTTGCCTATCACACAATTTCTTCAGCATTTTCCATGTTTTTAGAATTTTATTCAGGAGGTAGGCAAGGATCTCCAGAATCTCCCCACTCCAACGGCTGATAAAGTAAAAGGAGGAGTATTTTTGTAAGCCACAAGAGGAACCTGGAGATTATGAATTAACCCTTTGTATTTATTTGTGTTTATTTATAACAGAAAAGCTTCGTAGAAGTAAAACCCTTTGTTTTGTCACAGAGTTAAACAGCTCTGTGTATTTTCTGGTTTCACAGATCTATTGATCACCATTGCAATTGCTGATAATTCCCAAATCAATCAGAACTCTTTAAAGGGAGCAGCTCCCAGGGTTGAACAAACCTAATCAATCTCTGCCTCCTGAGGTGCTGAGGAGGAGTTCAAGAAATCCCTTTTCCTTGGTCTGCCCGGCCAAATCAGAACTCGGGGTGTCTTATTTTATCAAAAATTTTATTGTAAGATAAAATTTGGGATTCCACCCTGAGCCTCGTGTGTGGCTCCTGGGTGTGGTGCAGCCTTTCCCCTCCCCTGTACCCCCAGGCTCCTGCTCGATCTGAGCTCTCTGTGCTCTTCACCCAGCTGTCTGAGACTTGACAGAGTGGAAAAAAGGTCTTTTCCTCTGTCTGCAACCTGGTGATACACTCCAGAGGAAATTCCTGAGCTCAGGATTGGTGCCCTGTGCTGTGGCCGTGGATGGATCCGATTCCCAGGAAGGTGTGGATTTCTGATCCCAAGGGAGCTCCTCTCTTTGGCAGCCTCCCTGTGCCACTGTAGGATGCTCTGCAGTTCCCAGAGTCCCTGAACCTGTCAGAGGATGGGCCTCAGCCCCTTCCACACACTCCCAATTATCTAAATCCATGACATTTGAGAGCTCATGCTGCTTTGGCAGGCTTTAACCCACTAAATTTCACCTCACTGTTTGAACTATAAACTAAAGAAATGTGGATTGTTTTCAGATAAGATCTTCGTTACTATCTTTCCTCACAGGATAGTAGTTAAAAACTGAAAGATTGCATGCAAAAAGATACAAAGCTGGGGCAGAATTGCATTTAAAAGCATGTTCTTGTAGGAACAAGAGATTCCACACATGGAACAGTGTTGTTTCTTAAATACTGGGGCTAAAGCTGGTCTGAGAAATGATTGGCACTACTGAGTCTATCCTATCCATCTCTTTTATTCCCCATTTTCTTTTCATCTCTTTTATTCCCAATTTTATTTTCATCCTGCTCTTCCTGCACTAACACAGCCGAAGCTTTTCTGTTTCCTGTGGAAGTGAAGGATGTGTCCCTTATTTGAACACCCTCGGTGTTATTCCTCAGTCAGCAGGTTCCTGTCACACTCAGTGCTCTTGGTTTGCACTCACTGAACTTGGCTGTTCCCACATTTTGGATATCACACAGTATTTTGAATTTCTTGGCCAAACCAGCAAGCACCAGCAGCCCCCACCAAAGCCAGGCACACTAAACCTGCACCAGGCCTGGGAGCTCTGCTGGGTGGGAGGAGGAAGGGGGAACATTTTTGAGAATGAAACAGCCACTGCAAATTCTGGAATGGACCAAGAGACTGCCTCACTTCCTGCTTCTGAACAAACCCCCTGATTCCCCATGCCAGGGACAGTCATACTTTCTAAACCCCAGAATTCTGGGAACTGCAGGATGCATCAGGAGCTGGGTCTATGGAGCATTTTAATCAGGGTGCAGAATAGATGGTGCAATTAAAAAAAAAAGAGTGGATGGGAGCGTGATAATTCCTGCTGTTGTACAGAATCAGCTGAATTGTTTGGAAGATGGGAATGCTCGTCAGCAGGGATATTTAGAGTCTGTGTAAGACATTGAAATGTGGAACTGTTTGCAAAGTTCACATCCAACAGAACATCTGTAAAACTTGGGATCATTTGGTGCTGGAGAGCCAGCTCACATCACCAGTTATTACACTGCAATTTTAACAGAATTTTGGGATACAATGAGCGGTGGAAGATTGTCTGCTCCAACAGAGGAAGAATTTTCTCCTTTTGTGTCCTTTCAACATGGGAAAATAAATGTTATTAAAGCTGGCACGTGCATGCTGCACTCAGGGAGCTGAGCAGTACAGCCAGTCCATAAATCCTGGCTTGCAGTCCCATCCTGGGAGCTGTGCCCCCGTGTTCCATGGGGATGCCACACTCATGGCACCCCCTAATCCTGCAGAGATCCCCTGACAGGGAACACACAAAGTCCCTGATGGATGAAATTATGTTTGCAGATCTGTCCTTCCTGGTTTTCAGGTGGAACACTCAACCAGTGTCACCTCCAACAGGAGCACACAGGCATGTCACCCACCCTCGGCGGGAATGGGAACTGGGGGAGAATTCCACTGAAGTGTCCTTCATTTATCCAACCAATTTTGCTGAAGACAGGAAGGACAAAACATTGAAGTGATGATATTCAACCAACCTGTGTTTGCCTGTGAAGCTCTGGGCTCTTTGCAGTGTTTTAAGGCCAAGTTCTGATTCTGTGTAACAGCCTCATCCATTCATTCAGTGCCTGGTTTCCCCCTCCATGGGAATTCCCAGCTGCCAAGCACCACCCGGCAGGGACAAGTGTAGAAACAAGGTTTTTATTAACACATCACTGCAACATGCACCTATGGAACTGTCTCCCCACTTCTTCCTAATAGCATCAAATTAAGGTCCATTAAACTTGGAAGTTTTTAAATATAAGGATTTTCTATCTTCCCATCCAGTATAGGATATCCTCTGTTCAGGTCAGGAGGGGAACTAAATCCAGCTGGAATAGTTGATAAACTCAGAAGTCTCTCACAATTTATGGTCTGGAACTATAAGAAACTTTGAGCATTTATCAGTCTCAATTACTCTTTTGGTGATATAACTCAGTTCTAACTAAGATCACATCTCTCTGTGAAAATTCATTCTTCCCACATTTCCTAATAGGACTTATATTAACTTAATTATTCCTAATAGGACTTAATCTACCTTAAAAATGTCTAAGAAGATACAGTTTTAGAAATAAAACAACCTGTTTAATTATGATTTTTTCCAGGTTTATGATGCATTAGTGCTGAATTCATTAATCTATTCCTTCATGGGATAGAAAAAAATCCGTTTATTCAGTGGCCTTACTTATATTTTGGAAGTAACATATTTAATCCACTGAAATTTTCCAGGTACAATTCCAGAAACAATGACATCAACCCTTATTTTAGACAGAAAAGTAAATGAAGTGTATCTATGATGTAGTCAATGAATGGGTAAATAGATTTTGCCAGGACACTGGTTTTCACTTGGATGGAGCAATAATTACTGATCTGTGGGAATAACATTAATATTTGGTTCCATCCTAAGAATAATTTTTCACTGATATGTTTTATTTATGTTTCCTGTATCAATTGTCAAAATACCTGGAACTTTTTCAATTTAAACCAACAGCAACAGAATTTGTTACATGTGACCACCTTAATGTTTTCTTTTGTAAGAACCACTCTGTTAACAGGGGGGTGAATACAGGTAAAATTCATGTGATGTTGAATTAGTCCTTATTTTATAGATTATTTCAATCTCTCTCACATATTCTCTTTGAAGTTTGTCTATTTTTCTCAGATATATCAACTGTATTTTCTATATATTAGCCTTTTTTTTAAATCTACTCCATTTGCATGAGCTCACAACATACAAATGCAGCCATTTTGGTTGGATGTAGAGATCATTTGCTTGGTTTGCTTTCATTCCAGATTAAATCAAGCCCACACAGACTTGTCTGTAGGCACTGGATCTTCCATCTAGGAATGCCTGAGGCACTTTCCCAGCTGCTCCTGCTTTTCCTGCCATGTGGTTATTCACCCACTGCAGGAGGGACTGTCAGAGTTTCCCAGCAGTCAGCCCTGATTTTCATACTGTCCCCTTCCCACTTCTCAGGTGTGGTTCCACTCCCAGTGACAAATGATTCCTGCCCTGGAGAGCTCAAGGGAAGCCCTGTGGCTGCTCCAGATCCAGTCACTCCCTCATTTCTCAGAAGTGACACCACCTCTGCTCAGTCCCACGGAGCCTCAACCTCCTCACACTCTTTTTCCTTGAGTCAGGGACCTTCCTGTAGGAAGAACACTTAAATTGAAATCTGTATCAGCCTCTGCCTTTCCAGTCAATCCATCCACCATAATCTGGGACATCCAGGCCCCACAAAAGCAGCACAGGAAATAACCCAGAGAGGAGGTGGCCACGTCACATGATCCAGAGGGAATGGTTTTTCCCAGTTCTCACCTCAATCAAGCCCTGATTCACAATAAATTAATTCCTTCTTCCTGTGTACTCACCATTCATCCTACCTTCTCCTGGTCTTTTCCCCCAGGAGATCCCTGTATCCTGTTGGACTCCTCGGGCACTGCTGACTGACAGCCCCCTGGCTGTTCCCTCCTGTTCCTCCTGTGTTCCAGCATCCTGGGAAACACCTCTTTCTCCCACTGGATCCTCAGCTCTTTACTTTGCCCTTCCTTTAACCTCCCCAGCTCTGCCTTTTCCAGCACTTCCCAAGGCTGTGCCCAAGACATCCCTGGTGCTGCACACAGGGTGCACAGAGCTGCTGTGGGCAGTGGCAGGCAGAGTTTCTCCCTCAGACCCAGTGATCCCTTTGCAATTACTGAGATCTTATAATTGCTCTGGCTCCTTTGTGAATCCCATCCCATTTCCCTTCCTAATCATCAGAGTTAAGCAGAATTTCTCTTCTTTTTCTTGCCAGTTTCAGTCTTGCAGCCCAAATTTCAGCTTTTTGCTTTTCCACTGATATATACAGTCAGTCCCTGGGTGATAAGAGAAATTCATCCCATAGAATTGGCTACTGAAATTCATATAAAGAAAAGTTCACAGTGACATGAATTAAGTGACTGTAATTCATAGTGGCCCATGTTTTTACTGGCATCTGCAAAAGTAACAGATCTGATTTTATAAATTACAGATGTCCTTTTTTTTTTTCCCCTATGAAATCCTCCTGGTGGGAAACTCCAATATTTTAAATAGCTGAACTATATACTGAGCTAAAACCTGGCTGGCTTTAAATGGGATTTTAAAACTAGCACAGGCTGTAAATAGACTATTTATAAACAGGGAGCTTTGTGTATGTTTAAACTTTGTCAAGTCTTCTAAAGTGGGGGAAATGCCAGCATGACATTCCTTTAGTCACTCACAGGATTTAAAAGCTGTTAGTGTTGCCCAAAATAGTCTTATTCTTAAGATACATTTATATAAAACATTACTGATTTCTGATGGCTGTCATTAATTCTTGTAGTAGGAATGAAAATAGACTGCATTTTCTTAAAGGGAAAAAAAGAAAATACACCAAAACTCACCATGGAAAGCATCCACCTTGATCCCAGCTTCTTTGCCAGGGAGCAGCAGAGGTGCTCTGTTGCCAGATCTTTGGCCACCAATATTTGTGCCAGTGTGGCAACAAACCAAAGGGTTTTAACAAGGTCAAAACCTGTCCAAGTGATAAGACATTGATAAGGGCAAATGGTTCTGGTTTTTAGTGCCAAATCTGTTTGAATCTGCCTCAATATGTGACTGTGGCAGCTTTGCTTGAAAATACTGTGTTCAAGGAGTGCAAGATCTGCTCTGCTGGAGTGGACATGAAGATTTGACACCTCAAAGCTTCCTATTTTCACTTTTCCCACATGTTCTGCTTAACACCATGGCAAGATTCCCCCAAAGGAAGCTGATGTGTGAACTTGCAGAAGTACTTAAAGCCAGAAATTCAGTCCAAACCCAATCCTCCAGATCTTAATCCTGTCTAATCCTTTGGCAGGACCTTATTTTAAGCAATTTATTTCACAGTCATTCCAAGTAATTGTTTTAATGTAAGTGGATGGTAAACAAAGTGAGGCTTTCTTTGCGTGCTTGGGAAACATTTAACTGGTGTTGGGTAAGAGGGGGGTTATTCTACACTCAATAGTGTTTATTTTCAAAAATTGCTCTCAGTAAAATCTGCCTTCAAGGAGGGCAGATTTTTAGACCACAGACATGCCTCCCTCTCTGAAAATCAGATGGTTTGCAGTGAACAACCAAACACCCAATGCCCTTCACGCCAAAACATTCTGTATTCAGTCATTATCAGCACTTTACAGCCCTGATGCTTTGGCTGCCTCCTCCCTCCAGGAATGATGCAAATTCCTCTTGCAACAAACAGCTCAGGATACAATGGAGTGGGTCTTGAAGTGTTAGGACAATTTTAGGAAATAGCAGTGAGTGAGCAGAAATTCATATTAAAGAGTCACACAACCTGCAAGGCTACATTTTACCCCTTCAGAAATATCAACTCTTACTGGTTCAGTACTTTTCTCTCAATTAATTAAAAACTTTGGGATGTTCCACTAAAAATTATGATGGTTAAAAAAATATGGTAAATTTTAAAGAAACTTTCAGTGTACTTATTAAACGTTTCTTCACTAGTGTTGATGTGGCCCTAGAGTGGAAGACCATTCATTCATTTCAAAGGAAACATTTGTTCTGGAGTTCAATTATTATTGCATTGTTTGCTTTGGGGTTATTTAAAAGCCTTTTGGCTGTGTGGAAGCTCGGAGGGGACCTCCTGGATCTGAAAATCCCAGCACAAGTGTTGCCAACATTTTGGTTGCCAATGCACAATGCCAGTGAGTCTTGTAAATGAACAAACAGAGGAATAATGTAAATGATTTTGGACTTCAAACTAATCCCATTATTGGAACAGAGTAGTCTTTGTCACTCAGGAAGAATTTCTATAGCACTCACCATAGTCTGAAAAGCTCAAGGTTAGGTCACATTATTTATAATGCAGCTCCTTCCCAGCTGCTGCAAGGTACAATGTTATCTTAAATACAAATGTCTCTTTAACTACCCAACTTGTGTGTCTAATTCCTAGAGGCACTTGACTGTCTAAAAGAAGGAAGGTAGAACTGTGTTCTTTGTTAATAAAGGAAATGTTTTGTGTAGGTTGGTGGATTGAGAAGAGTTTTGTTCCCACTGGATCCCTTCCACCTCAGGAGGGATCCATGCAATGTAGGTGTATTCATGCTCTTCAGACTGATCCCTGTGTCAGCCCTACAGATAACAAAATTCTTCCACCTTGGAAAGGTTTGCAGAATCAGGTCTTATCACAACATTTCAGTGCTTCCTTTCAACTTCTCAAGCTGGGTAAGCAACAAAACCAGCTCAAGGCAAGAGCATCCAGCAGAACGTGCACCTGAAGAGATGGGAATCAACTCTGCAGCCAAAATAGCCCCACTCCCCGGAGCAGAGATCTCCTTTTAGTCCTCTGCTGGAGGCTGGAGAAGAGGGAGAGGAGTTCAGGGGTTTCTCTGCCCAGCAGCACCTGCAGGTGCCTGTGGCAGAAGGAACTTCTGACTGTCAGGAGTTTTCAGTCTCGTTCCATTTACCTGCAATGGAGAGGGAACCTCAGAAGCCAAAGGGGCACGTGGAGGTGCACTTTAGGAAGCACTAAAACACCCTCATCAAGCTCACTGGTCCTTGTGCAGTTGTGCCAGCCCCGGGAGCAGCCCCTCCTTCCCTCTTCTCCCACCACCACTTCCCTCCTGCCGGCTCAGGTCGTTACTGGGGCTGCTCCAGGATTCCTTCACCAGTGAGGAACCTGGTGGGATTTGGCAGCTTTTCACAGGCTGGGAGTCAGGGGGGGACAGCTCTGTGTGCAAAGGCTCTCACTGGATCAGAGGCAAGGACAGCCATGGAGTATATTACTGCTGATGGAGTGTGACTGCTTTGTTGCTGATATCGATTATTGATAGTGGGGTTTCTATTGTTGGCCTCAGTCCCTCGTGGCCCAGAGCTATGGGAAGCACCAGAGTGCAGCACTGCAGGTGACATGGATGTCCCTTCACCTGCTCCTGCACAGCCCTGATGCACATGGAAAAAGGATTGGGAATTCTCAAAAAGTTAATTCAATCCCATTATTTTTTAAAAATAAGAATGTCCAGTGCCATTGTGAATAATAGTTGGGGTTATTATGTTATGCCTCTATTTCCCCTGAAACAAACACAGATGTGCCAAAAGCAGATTCACTGGAGAAATAACAAATATTCTGTAGAAATAACTAATGCTTGTGAGCCACTGAAGTGGCAGAATTCAGTATTAGTTTTATTCGTTGGAATAGCTGCAATAAATAACCACTGAGCACTATTAACCTGTTGCATTTAGTATGGAAATGTGCACATTTTTATCTGTTTCTCTATCCCGCTTTCTTTGTAGAAATTCTTGCTCTTTGCATCAGCTGCACTGCAGCCACACAGTTTTTGAAAAAGGATATCAATAATAACAAGATGTCATTTAAATTTTTTCATGAATCAATAAGGATCTGGCCTTCCTCAGCAAAATTCCACAAATTGCTAGGAATCTGAAGCTTTACTCTGCCATTTCCATGTGGTAATTCAGCTCATGAACATGGTATGAGCCACCAAACCAAGTAAGGGAGGAAACCTTCGGCTGAGACAGAAAAATTACTTCAGATACTGGATAGCCTGAGAAATCTCATTTTCCTTACCTGCCCCATGTTCATATTCCCATTCCCAGCGAGTGTGTGCCCGGGGTCACCCCGAACCTGCATTTTGTGGACGCTTGGGAGGGGAGGGCATTGCAAAGGTGCTGTTCCCGTGTTCATTTTCTGATGTAACACACCCCATTCCTACAGCTCCCGTGTGACTCCTGTTGACAGCAATCCCATAAATACTCGTGGCTGGCTGTGGGAGGAGTTTCCCTCCAGCACTGATGTCCTGTTCTGTTGTGCAGGTGATGGACTGTGCCATGCCCCTCATCGGGGAGCACCAGGCCGAAGACAGGCAGCACATCACCGAGCTGGTCGTAAGCAAAATGAACCAAATGTTGTCCAAAACTCCTGTTCCATCTCCTCAGAGACCCACTGCCACTCAGCAGCCTCAGGTAGGAGACTTGGGGTTTTAAAATACACCATCTCAAAACAGAATTTTAAACTCAAAATTTTCCTCGAAGAGTTTCGAGGAAATTCTGGAGGAAACCTGGAACCTCAAGGGTTGAAGAATTGACCACCTTGTTCTGTTGGTTTGTTATGTTTAAATGAGATTGTCTCCAGATAAAATCAAGAAGTGCAAGTGTTGCAGTGTTTCTATCAGGAAATGATACCTGGATTCAGGGAATTACCAGGCTTTGTACTGTTTCCTTTCAGTTCCATCTGTGTAAAATATCATGGAAATTGTAAGAAGCTCTGTCATAGACAACCCTTGCCCTGGGGATGTCAGGAAGAATACTGACAATAACTCTTGGGGTTTTGTGAGAAATGAATCATATTATAATCTTTTTTAATGTGCTGCAATTCATGAAAATACCTTAGAAATCTAGGAAACTTCTGAAATATGTTTGGCACAGTAGAAAACATGAGTCAAAGGTTGCAAATGGATGCATTTCACTTATTTTATGTTTTATAGATGCAGAATTCTGCCCTTGGCTTTTCTACCAGCTGACTTTCAGAAATCACCTCTGTGTTTCCATTTCCATGCTTACAAAATGTGGAGTTTATTTTACAGATCCTTTTAATAACTTCAGGGAGTGTGGTGTTTCTGTAAAAGGCTCTGAGAACAGAAAAGTTCTGCCCTTACACTGGAGAGGGATGGATTTGATGGGGGGAATTTGATTTGGAATCAGGCAGGCATCTGTGACCAGTTACAGTCAGTGTTCAAATGGGAAAAAAGTGGTGTCCTGAAGGGTCTGTCCTGAAAAGGGGCTTATAAACCCCTTTTTTTTACCCAGACAGTAGTGGCAGGGTGATGGTTTTAAACTGAAAGAGATTTAAATTGGATTGAAGGAAGAAACTCTTTGTGATGAGCTTGGTAAGGAACTGGAACAGGTTGTCCAGAGGAGCTGTGGGTACAATCCAGTAAAACACACCCTGACCATAACCTGGCAAGGTCAGTGCTGCCCTGTGCCCCTGCACTCCACGGAGATCAGTTAAGAACAGAATAAGCCAAACTGTGAGACAGGAATTACCAAGCCTAAGTCAAGGATCTATTTTTGCTTCCAGCAGGCTCCACACCAGGTAAACAATTTGAGAACAATTTTGTGGCACACCTCAGACAGACCAGTTCTTGAGGCAGAATGACTAATTTGTTCTTCAAATATATCATCATGCTTGAAGGTATAAAAATACCCCATCCCACATAAAAAAAAGTGGTGTGGCTTCTATTTATATTGCAGCCACTTGAAACTAAGCACAAAATGGTTTCAACCACGGAACCACATACAATGGAGAAGTTTCCATCCAACATGACTCAAATCCATTGTAAAGGGCACCCAAAAAGAAAGACAAGAAGGGGAAAAAATAAATCACCTTGTGCCAAAAGAGTTTCTTGTAGGACCAGCAAATTATCCATATATTAAAATGAAGCAAAGAGTCACATTTAGAGTTGCCCAGTCAATAGAAGTCAACATAAATCAAAATTTCAAACAGTAATAGACATTACCGTCACATGAATAGATTCTCATGTGAAATTTCACATTTTGGGGGAAAAAATGTAAGGTCTTGGGTTGGCTTTCCTGGATTTCAGAGCAGACAAGGGAGGAGGAATGGTTACGGTCACTGGTGTCATCCAGACTGGCTGTTTGTTGTATGTAAATAAAGCTTCCAAGCATTTCCAGAGAAAAACTGCCTACCTGAGCCCAGAATGAAAATAGGATACAAGGAGCATTTTTAGAAGGTTCCTAAATTCCTCAGTCGTTGCTGTCACTCAGCCTGTCCGTGAAAAGGGTTTTTTGCACTGAAACAAGAGTTTTGGATGAAAGGTGAGACAGTATTCTGGGATGATGGGCTTCTGGGAGGTTCCTATTTAGTTTAGGTTGTTACTGAAGGATTCATCCTGATGGCAACAGGATGTCCTTCAACATTAATCTTCTTTTCCTTATCCTATCCTTGAATTATGGATTGCAGTTGACCAAAAAAACCCCAGTGAAAATAAGGGATATCCTCTTGGAATATTTGCAATATCTGTTAGTTTTCCTCTCAGTTAATCACACTTAAAATTGGCCTTGTTATACCAGTTTAGGACAGGTAAAGGGGAGCTGATTTTCCCCTGAAGATTCTAGTTGCAAATACCCATTAATCTTGCCAGCTCTAAGGGGAAATGATGGAACACACTGGTGTATTTAAAGCAGGTATCTCCTCACGTGTAGTTCATTTTTAGCTGGGTTGTTTTGCTAAGAGTAAAATCAGTCTGTTAAAACAAAGCTGCCCCTTCCATTTTTGAACAGTCTCCTTTTGTAATGTGAGAAATTATTTCCTATTCTTGAGAAACACCCTGTTCATCTGCAGGGCAGGGGGACACTGCCCATTCCTGCAGGTGACACAGAGTGCAAAGCCAGTAATTTATCCCAAATCAACTGTGTGCATGTGGAGGTGTGGCCTTGGACACCAAAGTAATGGAGATATCAAAGAGTAATTGCTGTGTTTTGCTACTTCTGCTTTTGAATGAACAGTCTGTACAGCTACAGATGTGCCATGTTTGGGATTTCCTTCTGATCTAGGGGTTTAAAAGTGTTCCTAATCTACTCACAACTGTAGCACTGGGTGGATAGTACATAAAAACATGCCTCAATTTATAAATGCCCACAGTGGGCAGCACCATTCCAATTAACCATCCATCAGAAAACAAATCAGTGATTGGGAAAATCAGCCTTTGTTTAGGGCTGGGCAGCCAAAGCTGGGTGGGAATGGTTGGCCCTGCAGTGTGCTCTGAAGGCTGGCAGAGTTCTCCCTGTCAGAGTGCCAGAAGGAGCAGATTCCAAAGGGAAACCTCAGAGGGGCAGGGCCTGGGAATCTTAAACCCATTAAATTTGAGCTATCAGATATGTGGAGATTTTTCCAATCCGTGTTTTGTGTGTTACCTGTTTATTTATCCATAAACACTTGCCCAGACTCTGTAGCAGGTTCTGGAGGAGAGGCAGAGGAGCTGGGCAGGAGGAAGCTTGGACTCACAGAAGTTCTGTCTGTTAAATCTACAAATGGTCCAAAAAAAAAATTCAATCAAAAAATGAAGTTGTTTCTATTTTTTAAAACCATGACAGCTTTTTTTACCCAAACCCATGCTGAAAATAGAACTGGATCTAAGAATATGATTTTAAAGGTTTTCCACAGACAAACCTGCTCTACTTACAGGCAATGAAATGATGGAAATCTAAATTTCCACATTTTATAACCACTTTGAATACTTTTGACAGCTCTTTAGAGAAGCCTTTTTCCAATCTTTCCTAAAAATCAAATGAATAGGTTAAACCACCCAGTGAATGCTCTTCCCATGAAACCACTTCTCTCTGCCTCCATCTGTTGATAGAAACACCCCTGCCCAAAGCTGTGCCCTGGGTTTGCAGAGCTCTGCAGGAGGTGGCTCAGTGCAGGCTGCTTTAGGCTTGTTCCTGCACCAGCACTGGTGTATAAAACAATAATAAAACAATAATGGTCAAACATCTACTCCAAGCTGCCTATCGAGTCCCGAGGTGAATCGTGCTGGAAAAAACCCTGCAGAGAACATGACATTGTCCCTGAGAAGCACCATAAAATGCAAATGTTGATGGGTGTGTGAGCAGCTGAAGCTAAGGAAAATCCTATTAGGAAAATGTTCATTCAGTCCAGCTCTGGAGAGACCATGTTGCATTATCCACAAAAGAACAACGAATTTATTATCCTTAATGGAAGGAGAGAAGGAAGGAATTTGTGCTCCAGAGGCACAATATCCATAAGAACATGACATCACAAAGAGCACGGCATTCCCAGCTACAGCCTGGTTCTGTCCAGTTTAAAAGAAAGGAGTAGAACAGTGCTACTAAACCAATTATAAACCCAATTCATTCTCCATTCCCTGATCCCTTATATGATGTGGCCACAGCCAGGCAGTTTCATCCAAGTTTTATTGTTCCATGTCCAGAGAGAAAATTGAACCAAATGTGGACATAGTGTAAATAACAAAAAGTGTTAATTCTAGGGAGAAAAACAATCCATCAGCAAACTCCCTGTTCCTGGGTTTCCATAGCAGTAGTCACAGTTCTATTGCCTTCCATCTGTTGGATTTAGTTGGGGTTTTTTTTAAAGGAAACTACTTATGATGAGCAGCAATTTGCTTCAAATCACTGAAGTTTTTATGATAACCAGAAAATGCAGTGGCTTGATTTGATTTTAACTGAAAGGGAACACATTGAACTGGGAAGGATCCCCTCATGGAGTTATATGGAAATGCAGAATTCAGTATTAGTCTGCTTATTAGAAGTAAACTCTGCACTAATTTGAGGTGTGGGCCTTATCCCTAAGTTATTTTTTGCTTTCACAGTGTTGTAGAGGCTCACCTCAATTACAACCCTTGATTAGAAGAGGAACTGCCTGATAAAATAAACAAATGGAAAGAGCACACTGAATTACTGTGTGAGATTGGGTAAATGGAGGCTTTCAGGACTCGAGGGTCCTGCTGAGCTGGTGCAGAGCAGATCACCCCTCATGGAATTGGCTCTGTTCTAACAGGGATTTAGGGACAGCTTGCCTGCAGAAGGTTGCTAAATGACCTGAGCCCCAAAACCACACAGGCTGAATTTCCTTCTGTATGGGAGAGATTGAAATAGGGGATAAATGGCCATAAAGCTGCTGGACCCAGGCTGTGGAACAGAATTAAACACACTCAGATCAGCCTGACTTTGTGCTCCTGGGGGGCAGCACAGGGACCCTGCAGAGAGACTGGGCAGCATTTTACTGCATCCCTCTGTAGTGTTTCTTTTCCAAAGTGTCCCCTGAGGTTCCCCTGGCAGAGGCAGTGACACAGCTCGGCCCTGGGCACACAGAATGTCCGTGTGGGACCAACTGAGCACCTCCTGTGCTCTCCAGGGGCATCCCTGGTTCTTCTCCACCACTTCCACTCTCTCCACCACTTCCACTCACCTCCTGTGCTCTCCAGGGGCATCCCTGGTTCTTCTCCACCACTTCCACTCACCTCCTGTGCTCTCCATGGGCATCCCTGGTTCTTCTCCACCACTTCCACTGCCCATCTGTATAAAAATCCTTTTCAATCACAGTCCCTGGTAAGAAAATATACATTTCATATTAAAATGTTTATAGGACTCCTGTGGTGACTTAAAGGAAAATCAGGCAGCAGCAAGATGCCTTCCTAAATATATTGGTAGAGAATCTAAACCATTGGCAGCCAAACTCGTGAAGAGCAAGGAAAAATATTGCTGGGACATATAAATGACAGAATATGAAATGCAACTCCTTCCAAAGGTTATTTAAGTCAAAAGCCATTCTGAAAACTGTCATGTTCAAAGCAGTTGTGTGAAGGTGGTGCCCTCTTTGCTGCAGTATTTTGGTTATTTGCGTCCCAGCGACACCTTGTGGCTTCTCTTGTGGAATAAATGGTTTGGGGAGTTTGCTGTGATTTATTATTACGACGTATTACATCGTGTTCCTTAAGCTGCATCACGTTGCAAAAGAGATTTGCTGTATATTTTACAAATCATAAATGCTCCCTATTCAAAAAAATTTCATAATGTTATTTTGAAATGTATTTCTTTCGTTTATTTTCATTATTTTAATATGGAATAGATTTTAATATGCTACCTTAATGTGTACATATATATGTGTGCAATTTATTAAAAACAAAGTTCATGCAGGAAAATAAATTCTAAAATTTTTAATATTGATAAGGACACAACATATAAGTGTTGAGCAGAGATTTTACTAACAAATGGATTGTGAAAGTGAAATTAAGCTGGTTTAAAATCCCTCCTGAGCTCCTGTACCAGCAGATGGAGTGAGAGCCAAGGAAGGCACAGATGAGCTGCTCAGAGCTGGTGTTTAGTGAGTCCCTCTCAGGTGAATAACTGGGAATGTGCTGTGATAAATCCCTGCACAAACACTGGGATTTTAGCTGTGAATGTACCCATTAAATGAGGGTGATCAAATCAAAACACTAATAAAGGTTTTCTTCCTTAGCTTGGTTCAAACATGCCAAGAACCAACCATGGGAGCCTCCACAGTGGCCCCTTGTAGGGATGTGATGGCCTTTAGGCCAGAGGAGAATACACTAAGGGTTAAATAGTAATAATTATTAAATTATATATAACAAAATATAAAAATAGAATAAATATTAATAAATATTAAAGGTTTAGGGTTATTTGGTCACAAATTCTACTGACAGCAACAGAAATTTGTCCAAATTAAATAAACCTTTCTGGGTGCAGCCTGATTTTATTTTTGATTTCTGAGTGCTCTGTATGGAATGCTTATCACCAGCAGTGTACCTGGAAAAATGAATGATTTCTGCAGACAAGCCAAGTAAAACTTGGTAAGACAAAGAAGAGAAGGCCAAAGGAAAAAGCCCCCCCAGGGCAACCTGAGAGGGTCAAACCTCAGGCCCAGGGGGATTTGGATGACTTCAGTTGCCTGTAGGATGCAGTGTTTCAGCCTTAGTGCTGATTTTATAATTCAGAAAGCAACAAAGTGCTGGGAAAACTGAAAAACAAAACAAGAATTATACTGAATAGCTGCTTTTCCACATTTATTTTATGCATAATAACAATCATGTTCTCTTTTTGTCTTCATTCACACAACAAAGTGATGCTTTTGTTAGCTTTTTTATTACCTTCTGCTAGATGATCTTGTGGTCATCTCCCAATCTGCCAGTAGCATTTGGAATTCTGCCGCTCCATGGTCACTTCCCTGGAGAAGAAAGAAAACAATTGGGTTTTAAAGTAACCATAAGCCCTCTACTGTGGAGTGGCCTGTCCTTCTGTGAGTAGCCTGCTGTGAGAAACAGCTCTTTGGTCCCACAGGTGTTTCTTTGGAAACTCCAGAAATCGTCCTAATTCCATTCAGAGCAAAGCCCATCGTTTTCCAAATGAAAGCAAGGGAAGCAGAGATCCCATCATTGTGGATCAGGCAACAGCTGCCACATACCCAGACAGAGCAGGGGAGTCGGGGCTGGGTCTCTGTTTTGTCTTAGTGCTGTAATTGCTATCATATAACATCCTTTGATTTTTTATTTTATCTTGTTTCCCATCTAATTTTACTCTCTGATTTTGTTTGTTTAAGCTGAACTGAATAGAAATATCTTTTTTTTGGAGGCTTTTCCTTGGTCTCCCTTCCTTTCCCCACCGCGGTGGGTGTTTCTTCTGCACTTTTTTGTGTTATTATTCCCTGTCTCCACTTGACTTTTTCATTTGATTTCTCTGACCTTGAAATCATAACCTGTTAAGCAGAGCTGGTTGGCCTCACTCCACGTTTGACTTGCAGGAATTCTGCCCCTCTCCCCAGCAATCCTTGCCACGGTTTATTTTCAATAAGGACCATGTGCTAAATGTGTGTCAGAATCTTTAAACAAGGATAAGCACCAAGAGAAATTATGGAAGAATCCAAACCAGAGCAGCTCGTTTTCAACTATTCCTGGTTTGTCCAGAGGAATAAAAATAAGCAACCTCCACACACACGGGCAAACTCTGGAATGTGGTGACGGACCAGGCAGAGCAAAGTTGTCTTCAGCTGCTTCAAAATCCCCCTCCAGGGTGTCTGAGCTCCCAGGAGAGACTCAGGGAGCTCCTGAGAGCCCAGAGCAGCCCCCAAAGCTCCCGTGTGTGGCTGTGACTGGAGCAGCAGCACGAGGAGCAGGAACAGAAGCCCCGTGGGTGGTTGTGGTGTTTGCTTCCCACCAGAGTCCTGAACTCCACTTTTATTTGGGGACAGCTCAAGTGTCTCTCTCAGTGCCTCTTTTCTGTGCCCCCTCCCACTCCATGGCTCTGTGACCCTGAGGCAGCACTAAAATCACAAAATGTGGGTTATCAGACTGGACTTGAGTCTGTTCCACCACCTTTATTCCAGACTCTGTTGTTCCCAAGGATAAACTTCAACCCTGAATGGATCCAGTAAGGATGGATCTTTGTGGCTCAAGGTGAAGCTGTGCAGACCTTCAGCTCCTCCTGTTCATGCAAGGATCACTTGCCATCCCATATTTCAAAACAGTAATAAAAAATAACCTACTTTTTGTTAAGACTGGAGGAGCAGACACAGCACAGCATCAGGCAAAGTCCCTGAGCTCAAGGGTTGAATCCTTCTGTCCAACTTCAAACCTCAGCACAGGATCTTGGAACTGTCCAGCCCCACCTTTCCCACCTGTGTGCACTGGGAAAGGGGTGAGGAAATGGAACTTGCCAGTCCCTGGACATTCTCCTGGACCTGCTGTGCCCCTTTCCCTGCTTTTCCATCTGTCTTGGAGCTCTTCCCCTGCTCCAAACTCACATCCCACTCCGAGCCAGCACACACGGGGGAGCTCGCTCCTATCCCGGGCTCCACATTCCTTGCTTGCCTGTGGGGAACAATCTCTACACTGGAAAGAGCTGCCCAAAAGCTGCTGTGCAACTGTGGGGTTTTAATGTGCCCTGCTCGCAAAGCAGAAGAGGAAATCTGACTTCTTCAAGCAATAAAAGAGCTGCATCCTTGGCCATTGGAATCATTGCCTGGCTGTGGAAGGGAGCAGAAAGCTTCAGGAACTGATGGTGCTTCAGAAATTCATTTTCCCTCATGAGTGCACATCCTACTTCTCTAGAAACCTCATCACGTTAGGGGTTGGGTTATTATTTTGTCAGCAGAATAATAGAAAATAGGGCTGGGATGGGCAATGGGAGTTCAGCTGTTTCAGTGTCTCAGGGAAAACACTGGAGTGTCCGTGGGTCCCCCTCACCTTCCCTGGGCCACCTGGTCTGTGGGAGGTGTCCCTGCCCACGGTGGGGGTTGGAAACAAATGATCTTTAAGGGCCTTTCCAACCCAAACCTTTGTATGATTCTATGATTTTTAGACTGTGTGTGGAAATATTCAAGAGGGAAACTATTATCTAGGAATAATTACTTATCTAGCAATGAAAAACAAGTAGTCTATATAACCTAAGAGTATTTTTTGATGTTTAAAAAAAAAGCCCTTTTCAGTGCATTTTTAAAATACTATTCCAAGTTAAAATGGTGCTGTTTATCTTGTTTTCTGCTCAGAGCAGTCATTTCCTGCCCATTCACTGGAAGACTTGAACAGGTTTTGCAGAGGTAGTTTAGAAAGTTGGTTGAGCAATAACAAAAGCTGCTCTCAATTTTTGAATTCTTTGTGACAACTTGGACGTGAAGAAACTCCAGGCTGGCCTCAGTTTTGCTGGGAGTGTGTTTTCCATATGGATTCCCTCAGTGCAGAAGGGCAAGACTGGCCAGTGGCACTCCAGAAACCTGTGGAAAGCAGGAGAGAGCTCTCCCCCTTGCATAGAAATGGGAAGGTGGATATTTTTTTTTAAATCCATCTCCAATGTAGCTGCCACTGTTTCTCTCTCAGTCCACAGGGAATATATAACACAATAAATAGCCAAATTTTTGTAGTCCTGTTCAGTGCCAGTGGCAACACAATAGAGCAGATACAGCATCTGAGCCACATTCACCTGAAACAGGGGACCCAGGAAACATCCCTGCCCCACTCCCTGCACACTGACTGGAGAAAGCAGGAAGCAACAAGTTACTGAAGAGTTTCCTATTTTTGGATGCTCTGTGTCAAAAAGCCTCTTCAGGATTTCACTGCTCTGCTAAATTATACAGCATGTGCTTCTTTCCAGCCCCATTTTATTCAGTTTATATAGATTCCTTCTTGGTTTGCATTGTCCTTTGGCTTGTTTTTTTGCCCCTAGGTCTTTACCAATTCCTGCTTTTTACTTCATTTTACTAAGCAGACAGGTTCCTCCAAAGGCTGTGGGTACAGCCTGGTCAGTTCAACAGGACTTTTCTGAGCCAGCTCAGCCTCCCTGAGCAGGGCAGGTATCAGCACTACCCAGCATCAAGCCCAACACCTCCTGCAAACGTTTCACTGAGTGTGTGATGAGATCCTGGGCTTTTCACTGCACAAATCTTCCCCAGTGGATTTCAGCTAGTGAGTGAGCTCTGCCTTTCTGACAGATGCATGTCATTAGTCCATAAATAAATTCTTTTGGACATTGCGTTTTTTAATTTTTTTTTTCCTCCACTCATCAATTTCATTCTTTCTTTAGGATATTTTGGTCCTGTGGCTTTCCAGCTCTGTATATTCTACAGGTTTTATAGCACACACCTACTTTTTTTGGTGCCAGCTTAATTAATTAATAATCTGCTCGAGCTCTACATCCCACTAATGTCCTTCCCAGTAGTTTTTCTTCAATAACTGCTGACCTCCTCAGCAGCCACTTCCTTACCCACAATTTAATCCCTGTGGTATTAGTCCTTAACCTTCTCCAGTGCAACTTGTCCATTCCCAGTCAGATCCGGTGTGGAATCCTGCATTTCGTGACTCAGCTGGTTTTCATTTCTGAGATGAAGAACGTTTTATTTTTACCTGCATCTCATTTTTAGCTTTTATCCCACCTGCCATCTTGCCCTTGCTCCCGTGTTTATCACAATCTATGACACTTCAAGCATTCATTTACTGTTGACACCCTACTGAAATTATCTCAATGACCTCTCTCCTTAGCAATCACATTTTTCCTTAATTCTCCTGTTACTTAATTGTTTTACTATTTATTCCTGTTCCTTTCTGAGCTCTAACCTGGCTCATATTTTGGCAACTTTCAATTGATCCCTCTCCTTCTTGACCTGAAAAACATGGCTTTCCCCTCCAATATTGAAATACCTATGAAAAGCTCCTGTCCTTGCATTACAAAGAAAACCAAACGAGACCCAAAAACAACTCTACGTGCTCCAACTATGGTTCACAAAGTCTTCAACCTCAGCCAAATCAAAATCAATTTTTGCTGGGACTCTGTTTAGCATCTCTTTTGCCCAAGGGCTATTTCCTTGCCAAGTTGCTGCTTTTGCTCCCACCCATTTCAACATTCTTCAGACTGTTCAAAATTCAAGTGTATATGAATCCAATCTGCCTTTATAGAAATGTAGGGAAAGAAATAATGCCCTGATCAAATTCTAATACAACATGCTTTGAAGAATAAACAGTTCTTTCCTCCTGTTCTACCCCTAAAATTCTAAGGAGAGTGTTTCAGGTGAGTGTGGAAAGGAAGGAAGTGCTGCAGAGACATCTAGAGACATTTATCCTCTGGAAAAACAGTGGGCTTTGTGCTCTGGCTGTAATTAGCCAATGTTCTTAAAGGTCATTATGCAGCCAAATCATCACTTGTTCTACCCAGAGCTGAGACATCCCTGGAGTGTTTTTGCAGCATTCATGTGGCTTGGAGGCTTCCCCGAGTGAAGCTGTGTTTTTTAGGGTAGTTATATAAACAGCAAACCCCTTTGAACAGGAGAGCTTCTCTAAGCAGTTCCATACAATGTTCCTGTCAACATCAGCAACCCCTTCTCCTTGGGAACTTGGATGTGATGTGAGAGTTGTGTCCCACAAAATGAAAACCAAAAGGGCTCCTCCTGCCGTGGGTTACCACACCTCACTCAGGCAATCCTAAACCAAACCAAACCCACTCCTGTACTACTGATTCTGCTCTTCAGCCCTGAGCATCCAAATGAGAACCCGTGCAGGGCTATTTTCCATGGTAATGCTGCATTTAACCCTTGATTCCTGCTTTGAACTAAGGAATGGGCACGTTTGTAGGTCAGAACTGCAGTGCAGGAAAACATGTTTGTGCTAAGGAAGGTGAAAAAGAGGGTGAACTTCTAGGCTGGGCAACAAAGGCAAGCAGACAATAAGCAAGAGGGGTGAACACAAAAGCAGGACAGGTCTGGTCCAGCACCCTGCTCAGAGAGGAGGGAGCAGCTCTCCCAACTGCACTGGCACCCCTTCGGAGAGGTGAGAAGAACAGTCTGCAGTTAATTTGCCAACAAGTGGTGCTTTAGAAAGAGCCTGGATTTTATTAAAGGTCTTGGCACAGGGCAGCAAACAAGGCTGGTTCAAAGCCTGTCTTTAATATCAAGTATCAAGGGTTTTGACTGTCTGAAAGACTCTTGAAAAGGGCTGGATTACTACAGACCATTGAAAAACCATGAGTAAGATTTCTCAATTAGGAATGTAGGGCTAATTAGACTTTTTGGGTCAGCCTGGGTGGGTTGGCTAATTAGCCAAAGTAATATACCCATGTGATTGGCCTGGAGTGTGGGTGAGGTTCCTGGAAGNAAAAAAAAAAAAGGATGTGTGGGTGGTAAAATCAGGACAGCTGCAGTCAGTGAGTGGAGAGGGGGAAATACACCTTCAACAGAAAATGCACAAAGGCTCTAAACTCTCAGGAGAGCTGAAGGAAGGATTAGCGAGCTCCTATAATGTTTATTGAAAGCTTAATTTAGGATAAAATCGTTTCTTTGGGAGATGAGAGATACGCAGGTTGTGTAAGGGCTGTGCTGTCACGTCAAGGCACTTCAGTTGTGTGATAAAACCTGAGATGTTTCAGTGCAAGAACAAATGGCGGATTTGCTGCAGCCTCGAGGCACGGGGCAGGCAGAGGCCCTGCAGATGTTGTTCTAACATTAAAGCAGATGTGAATTCAAACTGCCAGCCTGTGTTTCCAGCTTCTAAATAAAACATGAGTTTTACCTACGGAGTCTTTTGTTTTAGCAGAAAAATAACAACACTCATATCCTCCCTGGCCACCCCTGTGCCACTGCAGGGAGCCCCAGGTTGGGTTGTGGCCCTTGGTAAGGGTAGGGAGCCTTTCACGTGCTAATCGTGGTAATTGCAATTATACAATAGTGTGTGTGCTTTCTAACAAAGTCACGTGGTCTGTTTGGTCCTCCAAAAGAAACTCTTGGGGTTCTTTAAGCCCAAGCCCTGGTGGTTCCTCTCCCCGAGCGCTCTGCTGTCCCGGTGCCCCGGGCACAGGGGGGAGGCTGCCAGGAGCATCCCAGCTCTGGGATAAGGAAGGAGTTGGCTCCTCCCGGGCAGCTTTTCAGGTTTCCACTCTGGGCTAATTGCCCCAGCCTCCAAGGAGCTCCTGATGCAAATGCAGATGTTGCAGGGAGCACATTACACAGTGGATGCCACAAACTCTGCGGGTGCCGAACGTGCCGTGGGGAGCGCGGCAGCTCCTGCGTGTGGCCCCAAAAATCAGGGGAAGGAGGGAAACCAAACAAGAGAGGACTCTAACCCACACTAAAGTGCTGTGAAATTTTCTGCTGGATGTGTCTTTCATCACAAAATTCTCTCGTTTTCTCCACACCCTCATCCTTTTGGTGGTGCTTACCGAGAACTGTGTAAGTGGGTCAGGTAACTCCAGGATCAGAGTTTGTGGGGATCATTTTTGCTCCTCATTTGGTCTTCTGAAGGTTGGTAATGCTGAATAATGAGAGTTTGAGACCTGTCCTGTGTCCTTTTCCTTATGCAGCTAAAGCAGACAAAGCAACTTGCAGCAGCTGCGTGGAATGAAGAGGTTTTGTACCATTTATAACTCCAGCAGCTGGATTGCTGGGCAGGAATTCACAGCACTAGGAGCAAGATTTATTCTGTAAATAAAGCAGTAGGAGCAAGATCAAAATACAAATCTATCAGAAAAAAACCCCAGTAAGCTTCGCAAGAAACATGTTTAATTGATTTAGCATTTGTTCTTTAATAAATTCTGGGGTTTTTCCCTCCTGACAGATGGCAATTTGATTTCTGGATCCTTAAAAAAAAATCCCAAGCTATTGCGTCCAATGATTTAATGTCTTTCACGTTTCAGAATATTAGAGATGGGCCTAAGACAAAGTTTGGATTCAAATACTCACATTCCCAGAGGGTGTTCTGCTCCAAGGTTTTGGTTCAAGCCCATCTTTTCCTTTCACAAGTATCCATGTGAAAAGGATACTGCCAAATAAACCTCCTGTTTTGAAAAGTGAGGCATTACATGTGTTTCTAATAACATGTCAGATGGAGGAGCATAAAGTAATTTCAATTATTTTTATTATTTGTCTGTGGTTTTTGCTTTCTTCTTTCATTTTGCTTAGCAAAACAGTTAAGCTGGAGCAGCCCATCTCCCTCCCCACTTACAGTCAGCAAATCAAAGTGAAACTAGCACTGGCAAAACTCCTGCTGTGCAAACGCTTCTGGAAACAAGTGAACATAGTCAAAAATGAATTATTTCTGAAATTACACAAAGGTATCTGTTGAAATCCATTTCCTATTCAGTCTATCCTAAAGGAAAAAAAAGAGAGCCGAAGCACTGAGATAGAGAAAAGTGGTTCCTGGTGCTGGGAACTGAGGATAAGGACCTTACCCAAATGGAGGTAAGGTTTGGGAAGGCACTCCCTGTATCCTGGTCACATGCTGCAAAGGGAAAACAATTTTTATAAGAGCTCAGCTTTGGATTAGTCCAGGATTCATATATCATGTCAGACAGCAACTAAATTAAAAAGTGGTATCTGGAATAAATTTAAAGTATACGTTCAGCTCCACCAATAAAGAGTTCTCTAATGAAAATAAAGACAAATTAGTGGAAAATTGGAACCGAGCTACTCTAATTTTTTTTTTCTCTCTCTCTTCTGTTTTCAAATGTGTTTTCCAGAGTGGATCACTAAAGGAGCCAGAGCCAAACAAAATCCCACCTCAGCGACCACCCCCTCAAGGTTGTTTACAGTACATTCTCGACTGTAATGGCGTTGCAGTAGGACCAAAACAAGTCCAGGCTACTTAGATAATTGAGACCAAAAGCAAGGGTTAAAGCAAAAATGAAAAGAGAAAAAAAACCACACAAAATTGAAAGAAAAGAAACAAACACACGATCTTAAAAGCAACCATCCCAGTTTTGTTCAATTTGACATTGTTTCAGTGCTGACCTGGACTGTGTTTTTTCTATGCAGTGTCAACTCTCCCGTCTGGTTGTTTCCTTGTTCCTGTCTGTGCGTGTAATGCTTTCCAACCTTCCTCTGTAAAACTTGTGATTGCAGGGCTGCTGTCAACAGTGTACAAAGAATGTGCCTCTCTAGAGCCCAGTGCCACTGTACATTATGGATGGTTAGACAGTATTTTTGGAGTATTCTATATCGTTCAGTAAAGTCCCACCGAGGTGCAAACCCCACTCCCTCTGCTTACTCTGTGAGTGTGTGCACACTGTACTCATAGCCTTTATTTTTCTGTGCGTGTGCATGACCAATAGGTAGGTGATCCAGATATATTTTTAAAAGTCTAGATTAGGATTTGCTAGTGAGGCTTTTTATTTATAATTTTATAAAGTTTATTAACCTTTGAGTTTTACTTATACGCAAGTGGAAGTCTGATATTTCAGTGACTCCATAAAAATACAGTTCTTCCCAAGGAATATTTAAAATATCTTCTATTTTACATACTGGTATTCATATTTTTAGTAATTCTGCATTAAATTATTAGCTACAAAGCTATGTAAATGGGCCACCTATGTGCAATATCTCAGTGAAAGTGTGAGTATTTAATGTATCCTATTTCAATTAAGTAGTACCTTTTGTTGTCATTCTGAATTAGTAGTCTATGGAGATTTTTAATGAAAACTAATGCAAATACTTCCAAAAAATCTTACACTTACCTAAGATTTAAATCCCAGGTTACTTGGTGAGAAGTACCTCAAGGACTGTTAAACTTCCTGTAAGAGCTCATTTCATTTCAAATACTGAGATGTGAGGGGATAGCAGACCAAGGTACCTTTAACCAGCTGAGGATCCTGGGTTAGAATGCAAGACAAAAATGTCAGTGGTTTTCTTTACCAACTCAGGTCTCCTATTTTACACCTACAAGTATCCAGAGAGCTGTAAAGAAAATCCAGTCCCGACGTTATCCACAGAAGTAGGGTTTATAATAACTGCTTGACATCAAACATGCAAAAAGGCTTGAGATGCCTGACAAGTGCTAGATTTTCTGTAGGTAAATGATTTGTGATTTTTACATAAGCAATTTCTAATGTAATGTTATGAGAACTACACAGGCAGGCAGTTAATCTGTTGTGAGAAATCTAGCCTAGAATCACAAGCTGCACGCTGCTGGCATACCAGAAAGCTTAGTTGCAAGTGAGCCACAAAACTATAATTTTCATCTTGAATATGTACAAAGATGAGTAGTGGCCATTAGTTTAGTGCAAACAATTATGTTTAAAGGGAAAACAGCCTTATGTTCTACTTCTGTTTTCTCTACAAACACTGGAAAAAGTTATCAGTGAGTCTCATCATTCTTAGTGTTTCTTTTATTTGTACAAGCTGGCTGGTAAGATGAGAATTAAGGTATGCATTATTAGCTATTTAAATGTTTGTGGTAAGTGCTACTGTTTACTACCTATCAGTAAATTACATGAATATTTTGCTTTAGTGATCAGCATTTGTCTGGGTCAGTAATCATTCCAATGATGGCATTGGCTATTTTGTTCTATATTCAGAAAATTCCACTTAGGATCAGGTTCACCAATCCTTACCTCCAGACCCCCTAAAAGTGAACCAACTGTACTGCCCTGGGGTGGAGAACTGAATCTGCTGAGTGATTTTCTTTGGAGCAGTTGGTATTCTTTGCATGGAGTAGTGCCAGTACTCACGAGCGCTTTTCACACGACATTTGTGCGTTGTGTGTGTGCGTGGAAGACCTGGGTGTGTCAGACAGGATTCCAGCCTGTTCCCTGGGAAGGACTCGCAGGGGCACACACAATTCCTACATCCCACAGCCAAGAAACAAGCCAAGATGTCTCTCTGCATGTCAGCATGCTTAGGTGCAATATTGTGGGTAACAGGGAACAGATGTTTTACAGTGTAGGCTTAATGTTCAGTTCTGTTGAGTTATTTTTGGTAAAAGTTTCTTTCATGATTGTTGCCTTTTGTACAACCCAGCTGCAAGAAAGTGAGCAAACGCTGGAAATGTGACAGCAGTATATCTTTTCTGTGAAATATCTTGTACAGCTTAATGTGCAATAAAAGAAAGTTATATCTGTCTTCAGTGTAAAGTTTCTGGCATTCAAGCCTGTATGTACAAGTGGGGGAAAGAGACCTTTCTGGTTTTCAATATTGAGTGAAAGGAGACTAATAAGAACATGATCCTTATTAAGATGTTGCAAGACCATGTTATCACCTTCAAATATTTCTTACAAAAGTGGTTCAAATTAATAAACAATGAAGGCACATTCCTTAACATACAGTACGTGCTATTTATCTTTCTACACCACTACACACTGCTACAACTGTATTAAAACTTACTGAAGCCTTAGCACATGCTGTCCTCAGACACACACACTGCAATCTCGGGTAGGAAGGGGAAAGTTAACTAAAACAGCAATTTAAAAACAAAAAAAACCATGTGTTGCAGCAGTACGTCCAGATATGAAGGTTTTATTTTAGAGACCTGAGCAGATTAAATGTTTTACTTGCACTAAATATCTATGCAAGAGTAAAAATTCCCCAATATTCAGGACGTCTAGATCAGTTGTGTTCTGTAATATTTACAACAGCTCTTATCCTGAGTGAACCATTATACAAACAAATACTCAGAATTTCCTCCCGTCCTTTCTCCCCTCGAGTCAGATGTCCTGAGTGCATTGTCACGTGCAAGAATTAAGGTTCACTTATAACAAATATCAGTCCAGAAAACCCCAGTCAGACCTGGGAGCTGAGACAAAAGCAGCAAGCCCTGATTCCTGACACAGCACTATCTCAGTGAGAAGGCAGAAAAACCCCTGCTGGATGATGGTGTAGCATCTTTCAGCCATGGATTTCACAGCCTGCACATTGTACTTGCACACTTCATGCTGTAGTTTGCCAGTAAAGTGCCTTCTCAGTAAAAGATCCTCTTGGTAAAGAATTAGCAATGAATTTCTTGTGTTTCTTGTAATGTTCCTGACATATCTCACTAAGGGCTTGAGTAAGTTATTAAAATACTTTCAGTTAGCCAGAAAGTTTCAATATAAAGTTGTTTTACTGCTGTAAGAGTGAATCTAAGAGGACTATTACAGATATAATTTTAAGACTTTGGAGGAAGAAAACTGCAATAACTACACAGAAAATAGTAACTGTATTGCTGAAATAGATATAACTACTGTGTTCAGTTATGTCACAGCCTCTCCTTGACTTGGGCCCAAACTATTGTGGGTGTAACTCCGTTGATTTGGTCTGAAGTCAGTACCTGGGACAAAATGGGTACTATTTAGCAATTTTAAGGATGAATCATAGGGGCTCCAAGCAAGTTACTGAGTACCAAGTATTATTAGTACTATTAACTACATGAAGTGCAGTCCATATGAGTAGAATTTTGCCTCGAAAAGTAGCGTTAATCACGGTGGAGGATAATTTTAAAAGTATTGGCTATGAAGTCTAATGAGGACTCTTTGAAACGATAACGTGATGAAGTTTTTCTTGTGCTGAACCTAGGGGGCCCAGTGCAACCCCAAGGAATGCAATCCCAAAGCCAGGAGGCATTGCAGCCCCAGCGCGTGTTCCCTCCGGGGCAGGCAGCAAAGCCCGCAGCCCCGCAGCCCCAGCGGCCGCCCGGACCCACCACGCAGCAGCCACGGCCCCAGGCTCAAGGTCCTCCCAGCTCCAGGTTATCAAAGGAAGCAGAGCCACAGGCACAGCCCCAGCCAGCTCCACAGCCAGCGGCACAGCCTGCTCCGCAGCCTGCTCCACAACAGAAGCCTCAGTCTCATCCGCAGCTTAAGTAAGAATCGCTTTATCCGTTTTGCTTTTCCGCTCACGGCACAGATTTTGGGTAATTGTGATTGGGGAGTTGGGTTAATACTCAGGGAAAAAATGTACATAAACTTAAAATGAGGTGAAATATTTCCAAAATTCTGATCTCTGTTTATGGCTAGTAAGTCACTGTCACTGGTTTTCCTAAGCACTGCACAACATTTCTTGTACCAGTTGTGCAATTTCTGCCCCGGCCAGGTCTGAAAAAGCATCGTCTTTCTTGTCTTTGTTTCCTCCTTTTGGTGCCACTGACTCACGGGCTGGGTGTGCTGTCAGCCTGCCCTCCAAGAGGAAGTCTTATCTGCTTCAACTTTTAACCTTGCAGTCACTGAGACAACAGATTCCGTTTCCAAAGGCCTATCCCAGGCACAATCCAGGCTGGATAATGTTGGACGGTGGCTGCCAAATCGGTTCTTTATGCTGCCTTTGGTTGTGCAGTGGCACTGGCTGAGCCCAGGGGATGTGCACGGGCCCTGCCCAGAGAAGGCTGCACAAAACTCAAAACAAAGTGGTTATCCCACTTCTGGAAGATTCCTTACTGCATTATCTGTATCCAGTAAGGATATGGAAAGGATCCCCTCTCACAGATCAAAGCCAGGCAACAGAAAACTCAGGGAAGGCACCAGCAGTGGTTTGCAGTTTGCCCCCACAGCAGTCCTGACACACACCAGGAGAATCTCAGACATATCTTCTTAGTCTGGTACACACAAAGACCTGCATGGAGTCTTTGTTTCCTCCAAGGAACACAGATCCCCTTGTTCCACCCACTCCTGTGCTAACACCAGTGGGAAACAACTCTGAGTCTTCCCCTGAGCCCAGTGCAGTGCCAAAGATGAGTTAGATGACAAAAGGACGGTATTTCCCTTGCCTTCCTAGGACAGTGTATTTCTTTATTCTGTTTTACAATCACAAACCTCAAATTGATTCATCCATCATTTAAGTACACATACAGAATAGAGAGGTCGATTTTTTTTAAGCAAGATGGAAATTAGTTTATAGTTTGAAACTTAACTTGACAATTTCTGACACTGAAGAAAAGCAGCTAAGAACAGTTGCAGAAGGACTCTACCCCATACCGATTCCCAGCTTTCTCCCTTTAGTTCTTTGTTCACATCTAGATTCATTTTTCTCTTCTTCAAATGGAAGAGTCTCTATTTAAAATAAAATAACAAAGGAGAAATTAAAGTTTTTAAGATGTAAGCCATAATAAGAGCAGCTTTTCTAACTTTCAGAAGCAGTTTTAGGTCCACACCAAGGCTCAGATCTCCTGCCTGTAGGATTAACTCTATTTGCATGTGTATGCTTTGTATTCACCCACATGCTGTTGCCTAACCTGTATGTACATGTTATTAATCTGTGAATAAATATTTAATTAGGCTACTTATTGTGTTACTAATCAAGTCAAGTGCTGCTTCCCACCCTCCCTCTTTCAGTGAGTACAAACAAACATTTATCAGTCTATTCTCATTAGCACAACTATAATTTATGAAAAACCTAAAACGCCTGTAGCACTGTTTGCTGTACATTATTAGTTTAGAAGCAGAGGAGCTGCAAACTATGAGGAGTCTGAGACAATCTGAATAAGAAAAGTGTTTCAGTTTTACTAGAGCCAAAACTGAGATCTATTGTGCTGAGATAAAAATGAAATCACTGAACTCATTTTACCAGTGCTGGGATGTCTTTGTAAAAATCTGTAATTCAATAATGCATTCTATTTAAATTCAAACTTATTTTTTAGATGTTATTTTATCTGACAAGTCAGGAGTTAAAGTTTTAAACTTCAGCTGTTTTCCTTCTTGTTTTCCTTGTAATGTTTTTCACGCTTATGGGAGCTTGCACAGAAGTTACATGATAGCACTAAGTGGCATTGCCAGGCACTGCCTATAGACAAGAAAAATTATATCTGACTTGAGGTATTTTTATAACGATATGAAGTGTCATTAAGCCTCCAGTGAGGATCTAATGTCCAACACATATAGACAGAGGCAGAGCACATTACTTCAGCATTCATTCTTCCAGCTCTTGTCAAAATACCTGATTTTTCTCTGTGCGTAACTGTTTGCAGCCTTACCAAACACGATTATTAATCTCTGTTGGGTTGTGACACGGATTTAGTAGGCACATTTTCCTCAAGCCCTAATTTGCATCATCCCATTCAGATCTATAAAATAAGACAAAACACCCGTGTGCTCCTTAAAAGAACTATTCCGCTCCAGTGTCCCTCTCAAGTCGGAGTGCGGGCGGAATGTGCTGTACATAACCCCACTGCTTGTGGGGAAAGCCCCTTTTTGTCCACATCTCAGGGACGATTTCCCTCTTCTCCCCACTTACCCACGTGCTGGGGGGGTGGAGGCGGAGGGCGGCGTGACCACCAAAACCCGCTGTGCTTTTGTCTTGCAGCAAGTCGCAGTCCCTGACCAACGCCTTCAGCTTCACAGAGTCCTCCTTCTTCCGGTCGTCCGTGAACGAGGACGAGGCCAAGGCCGAGACCATCCGAAACTTGAGGAAATCCTTTGCCAGTCTGTTTTCTGATTAGCCAGCTTCGTGGCCACGCACCTGACATAGTCTGACACCGCCGTGAATGTTCCATAGGTTTTGTTCTCCCCGTGCCAGCGCCCTTCTCTACTGTGCTCACTGTTGTACTAAGCAATATGTTGAACCTACAGGAGAAAGAAATAAAGAGCAGCGGGACTTTGGTGAGATGCCCTTCAGGAACACGTATAAACATCTGTAAAGAAGGAAGGGTTCCATTGCTCCCACAGAATGTCCAACTCTAAGGTCCTTATCCATTGTAATATTGTGGCCTTACTGTGACTGAAGTATATAATCCTATTTGAGACTCCTTTGTAGAATTGTGTTAATAAAGCATTGAGGAATGGGTTTCTCCTTGCTTTACCCATTTCCGATGCATTGCAATGCATGTGTATTTTGTGTGTAAATGTTTTGTACTGCAGAAGTATAGTCTTGACTTGTTCTTGCCTCCCAGATTCAGGAGGTGATTCACACTGAGTTTCTTGTCAAGCCACATAAATAATGTGAGAAATCGAAGCAGTTTCTTCCTCCTTATACAATCCTTCCATCAGCTGGTTGTAGACTTCTGATGTATTGCTGAGAGTTATCAGTACACTAAATGTCATAAATAGAGTGTATATGTACTACTGTATCTCCATATGTCTATTTAAATAATTTATTTCCAAACTGTAACCATAACTGGGTTTAGTTGCAAAGAATATGCATGATGCTACCCTTATTTTTGTGAACACCTTCTAATAAATGTAAAGTCCCATGCCTGATTTAAAAAAATGTCTTCTACAAAGCTTGTTTCAACATCAATATATATTGTCTATTTTGACTGATATCAAAAGGGTAGCTTTATGATTATAAAATATTTGGACACAGACTACAGCTGTAAGAAAATAAACTATCACAATGAATTCCCTTGTTGAATCAGCATTATAAAAAAACCCTATAAATTGTAGGAATCACGTTTACATTTTCTACTGAGTTATGTCTTTAAAAATATTCCTCTGACTTGTGCACACAGAATTGTTCCCAGACTTTGGGGCAGTAGCAGCATTTTTTAACAAAAGTTATCTGAATCAAACTGAAGTTCATTAGTAATCTCTGGGCTATCAATTTCCAAACGATTTTCATGTCATTCTGAATTTCTTATCATGAATTACATGCAGGCTAATCCTTGCCAGGAAACAGTGCTAACAGAGGGAAGAAAAAAAATAACTGTAATATTCATGTCTGAGGGAGAAAAAGCAACACCGTGGTCACTTAAAAACCCGCTGGGATTTGTAGTGGGTTTGTAGAGACACATTTATTTGCCTCAGAAATGTCAGCTCTTGTGGATCTGGTAGTTTATGGAGCCTGGGTAAATCACAATCACCTTTTGATGACACAAGTCCTTTCAGCAGGTTTGGATTCCTTGGGGTGAAGAGCCCGGGAGGTTGGCAGTGGAGTGTGGAAACTTTAATGTGCAGAGATGTCAGAGCTGAGCTCACCCAGCAGCACCTGGTGGCTCTGTTTGTCAGCAGCCTCAGTGATGATCTTAGCACACATTTTTCCTGGAAAGTGGGCAGGTCCAGGTCCCCCAGGCAGCACAACTTGCCCTTGTGGGACCGACCACGAGGACTGACCCAGGACCAGAACTGGGTTAAGACTAAAATGACTTTCTGGGTGAGTTTGCACTGCACTAATAGAAACATTAAATACATATCACTGCTGATAGAAACATTAAATACCTATCACTGCCCTCTGTGAGATGGAACCTCAGCCCCTCACCTTTGGAACAGCTCTCACTGACAATTGACTTTTCTTTCAGCAGGAATGCACTGTGGACAGAAGCCTGTAGCTTAGCTGTTGAATTCTGTGGCAAAACAGAATGCTGTAACTGTTTTATTAGTTATTAGTTCATAAATATCAGCTAGACTTTGATTTTTTTTAAGCTTTGTCCCCCATCTGCCCCTCCACGGGGCTGCAACAACAACCTTGAGCGCTTGGAGAGCCTTTCATGTCTGAGAAGCACTTTACTCTTAGATTAGAAAGATTAATCAAAGTTGCTAACGCAAATTAATTACTGCTACAGAGAAAGCATAGTAATTATGCATAGTTTGGCACGGTTCACGATTAGTACATGCCTGGTTTCAGCACTATTTAGTACCATATGAATTACAGGTACTTCATTAGCCCAGGCCTCAGATTTCCACTCGAGGCGAAGTTTCTTGCTCATCTAAAATTCCCTCCCACCTCTTCCTGGGAGAAAACGGGTTTCACTATAGCCTTTGTTTTACCATCTGGAAGACAAAAAAGAAAGAAAGGGGCGGGGG
>VZRJ01007584.1:378546-406582 GCA_013397565.1 Ptilonorhynchus violaceus | reverse complement strand
AAAGCGAGGGAGATGATGCAATGCAGCCTGCGTGGCGTGTCCTCCCACACAGGGTACATCACACGCCGCCTGCCCGCCCAGCGTGCCCGGGGCTGGCGCGCACAGGCCGCTGCACGCTGCTGCTCCTCGGGCTCTGCCCTCGGCTAAGGCATTTCTGAGCCATCCCTAACACACCTCCGAAGTGGAATCAGGGGAAATTAGGGAAAAAAAAAAAAAAAGGAGTTTTTACGGAGGGCTGTTCAAAGTTTGATGGTCGGTTTTGTCCGGCTTCTGAAAGGGGTTGGGGTTTGACTCCGTGTGTGAGCTCCGAGCAGCCAGTTAGCCCATGGAATGCTGGGTTGGATGCACCAGTGGGAACACGGGCTGTGCTTCCTTTGCACCTTTCCATGCACAGGCAGCTCATGGTGCCACAGGTTTCTGTGCACAGCACCCCATCTTTTATTCACCTTTCCTTATAAATCAGGAAAGCACAAAAGCTACAAGAGCTACTAATCAAGTTTAGTCTTGAGATTGAGATGGAGCCGTTTGCTGACCATTAGGCCTGAAGCCAATTCAAAACACCGAAGCAGATTTCAAGAGATTGTAATTATGGTCGAAGTGACTAATCCAGCTTTGAAACAACCACTAACTCTCCAGCAAAAATTAGTCAAAATAGCACTAAGGTACTTTGTAAACATTGTGGGTACTTTGCATACTTCCTACCTCACAAAAACAAAGCCCCTTCTGGGAGCCAGCGCTGGCTCAATGAACGGCTCACGTACAATGGAGCTCCTCTTTACAAATCTGGGAAACTCAGTGCACTTGTCTGGGCATTGACAGGGTTCTTGCCACTCTTTGGTTCAATACTGCAAATAAATTTCCTGTTGTCCATCACCAGCAGATTCCAGCAAGGATGCAGGGGGCTGGAAGAAGCATTTGCACATTTTGATCCCTACTAGAGCTTATTTTTCCATATCAAAAGTAACTAGAAGTGATTATTGACTCAAAGCGATTTAAGGGAGGTCATCTAAACTGTCCCACATGCCACCACAAATGAATTTCAGTTCTGAATGGCAATACCTGTCTCCGATATGGAAATGCTTTCTCTCAGACATACATCTCTAAACAAGCGAAAATTTTTAAGATTTTTTTTCTTGTAAATCTCAAATCAAAAGATTCAAAATAGGTACCTGAAATGAGTGATTAGTATTCCAAATGCATATTCAGTTATGCAAATAAGCACCCAAATTTGCAAAATCCCGTTTGCCTCATTTTCTCTAATTCCTCCTCTTTATTGAGGAAGAACTTTCCACCTGGAGATGATAGTTCACATAAAGTTTCATGAAACATTGTTTTATTCCTCTGTAGTTAAATTATTGTGGTTTAAAAATTAATTTAAGAATGATAATAAAATTAAACTTTTTTAAAAGAGAAAGAATTCAAATTAAGTATCAAGTGGGTTCTTTAGATTTAAAATAAGCCAAGAACAGAAAGACCATTCCCCCGTTTCATGTTAATATAGCCCAGGAGAGACACGTTTGGGGGTTTTTCCCCTACAAATTAGGACACCAAAAATTACAGAGACAATCAATTTAAACAAAACAAAATAAAATGAACAGAATTTGTGGGCCTTTTACTGGGACTGGAGTTTTAACTTCTTTTAGCAGTGGCATTGCTCAGCACTTCCAAGGATGGATGTGGGGTTTAAAGACGGATCCACTTCCCATTATCTGACACTTCAGCTTCCCAGGACGGGGTGTGTATGATGGAGGAGAAGGTCCCTGGCTTTAAGGGCTCAATCTTTGTCCTATAAAAGTGATGGAAACAGGGTAACAGAAACTTCCCAATGAACCAAATTCTCCTTCAAGGCTTTATGAGCTCTGAGGATTACCCTTTTTTTTTACCTAAAGGCAAGATTTTGAGTTGTTATTATTGCCTTGCACTGGTCTATGCTTCCCAACACCATTAAGATACTACAATAAGTAGTAAAAAATTAAAGCTGTTCATGTTCTTCTCTCTCTTTTTAAACCAGGAATGAATTTTTGGTAAAAAATTATGTCGATATAAAAAGCACCTACATTGGGAATACAAAAGAGCTGTTGTCTCTCCAGATGAGAAAGAAAAGAAACAAGCAGTGCATGTGGGCTGGTATTTAGCTGTTTCTTATTTTGGGAGTTACTTCTCAGAAGTCTGTCACAAGTGTTTGAGTGACAGGCACTTTTCAGAGGTGATGTAGTGTAAGGACTTAAAATTACACAGCTTGATCTGCTCCATCAGTCACAGAATGTCTGCAGTGCTGAAGCAACTCTAGGTAGTACTGAAATTAAAATTAACGAGAGCTGGGCTTCATGAGTGCCTTGTGCCCTTTGGGGGCTGTAGCAAAGTCCAAGGAGGGGGTTTCATTTTCCTGTCCCTCAGAACAGTCAAGGTGATCCCCCAAAGAATTCCTGTGGATGTTGGATTAGCAGTTCTGCTGTAAAGGAAAAGCAAGATGCTGATGCTTCTTTTCCCCTACCCCTCAGATATCCCACATAAATTCTGCCATTGAAGTCTCCTGAAATTTTGTTTGTGGGAACTGGAGATACTGGGCAAAATTTTTTCAGACAATCCAAGTGTGAGAGAAGGAGATATTTATTTAATTCCCACCAGCTGTAATAAAAAGTGAGCATCTCACAGCCTTGCTCCTTGCTCCTCTCCTGAGACCAGGAGCAGTTTTAACACACAAAGAAAGCAGAGGGGGCAAAGCATCCCCTCACTGAGTGCAGAAGCCGTGAGCCAACCCCTCTGCCAGGGCTGCTCTAGCTGCAGATCTGCTCCACAGATCTCTCCAACTGGTGATTATGTAAATCTTCCAGATGGGCCCTTTAAACGGGAGATTGCTATCCTGGCTGGATCTCTCAGCACTAAACACTTCAGAGCTTGGGCTGGTGCAAGCAAACTCCTGCAGTCTCTGCTTTTCCCCTGTTTTCCTCTCTTTGCACCCTACGTGCCATGAGCATGGGGAATCTTTAGCCATGTTTTCCCCACATATAATTTTTTGTTACCTTCAGCCATGCACAGCCTGAGCCCAGAAACTCCAGTGGCCTCATGCAGTAAGAAACAGGACATGCCACAAAAACACTGCCACTAGAATGTAGTGTGCAAACAAATGGTGCTGCCAGGGTGACACATCCACTCCCAGTCCACGGGAGATTTGTCTCACACAATAGATCCACCAAACAGCTCCAAGGGCCAGATTTTTAGCTGAAGAGAAAGGAAATGTTCCTTTCCTCCCCTCTCCTCGTGGGGAAATGGAAATTAGTCACTCCCTACCCACCAGCTGAACCAGGACTAATTGCTGCCTAGAAATGATGGTAATTTGGAGCAGTGCTGGGCTGCTGCAGTCGTGTTTGTCCCGGTGACAATTCCAATAAATCAGTTGGCAGTGGAGGCTGGAGGCTTCACCCTAAAGCTCCTGGGGATCTGGGGGTTGTCTCCATATAGAATGGATTCCACCTCTGATATTGTTACTGCACAATCCCAACTCATCTTTGAACACCCTGAAAATGGGTGTTGCTGTCTGCACCCACCGTGGAGAGGGGTTTGCTCAGCTCTTGGTGGAGCTGTAACAAATTTGGGTCTGTGGAGGAGACCTGTAATTTAAAGGCTCTGCCCCACCTGTTGTGGGAATGCCTCTGAACTGGGATCAAGGAAGCATTCTTTTTCTTATTTAGATGGTTTTTGTCTGTTTGCAAGTCATGACTTAATCTATTAAAAACCTGAAATGGTTGTTTGAAAAGCACAACGGCTCAATCTCTTCTCCCCTTAAACTGAGGTTCACTTCCAGGTGAGCACCACACTGTAATAAATATTCCTTTACTCAGCGTTGTTCTAGGGTACATTTTTGAAGACATTAGCATTTTTCACACCTTTTTTACTAGAAAGGGAAAGCATGTGCATTGACTCTGGGCCACGGGGAGCTGATGTAATTTCATGGCAAGAAGACTCCTGCTGCCCTTAAGAATGTTAGTACAAGTTCTGAACTGACTTACCCTCCTCTGGAATAATTATGCATTCCACTCTGGCACATTTTATCATGCAGTTCTTCTGCTTTGTAGATTACATGTCTTGAGGAGGTACAAAAGGGAAGAGCAAAGACTGTTTTATTTCTACACATGCATCTAACAAAATTATATATACACACACACCTCAAATAGTACTTTTAGATGTAAAATTATGTGAGAATTTACAGACTTATTTAATATGTACATTAAATACAGGCATCCTTTCATGCATCAAGGAGATGCAAGCATCTCTTGGGAGGAACACAGCCCTGTATGGGGAAAATATATTGTTAAATTACAATGGAACAAGCTGCAACTTGTTCAGGTTAAACAGCCCACCCTCAAACTGCAACAAGCCGAATTTTGCCCTCAGCAACTCGTGAAAAGCAAACTGCCTTCAGTGGATTTCTGTGAATTTAACTGTCTAGAGTCTGCAGCCACATCAGAATATGTCTCCCTGATCTGGGAGATAGCTGCCCCAGCCTAGGAAGTATTTGGATAAGAGACCACTTGGCAATCCCACACAGCATTAGATGCTAGCACAGGATGCAGCTGGAGCTGAGAGCTGGGATGGGAGGGGTGTTCACAACACACACAGATGCACTAAATGTACCTACCCAAGAGGTTTTAGGATGCATTTCTTAGCCTACCTTTCTCTGACTACAGCAAAAAACCTAAAATTGGTTTAAAAAAACCCCAAACAACAACAACAACAACAACAACAACAACAACAACAAAAAGCTCCCCCCCAGCCAAAAAAAAAAAAAAAAGCCTTAACCAAAACAGACAAACAAATAAACAGAAAAAAAACCAAAATGAAAAGAAAACCCAACAAACTGGAGGCTTAACTGGCCCCAGTTCTCTTTACAAATAGCAGATAATAGAAGCTGACTGAACAAAAAGGCTGAATTCAGTCTGAATTCAGTTCTGAGAAATGGGGACTAAAATATAATTATGTCCAAGGACAATAGACCAGGTCAATTTTTAGATTGGAGACATAAAAATGGGTGAGAGTAGAGCCAGCAGAAGCAACCTGGGAAATGGAGCTGCTGCTTAAAGTCACTTGGACACTTGTTCTTCAGGCCAGAGGATTTTTGCTTTCAGGAAGAGGATTTTTGCACTCCTTACAATAACTTTCAGACTATTTTGGTGCATCCTCTCGAGGTGGAGGCATTTCAAATCAACATTTCTTTCTGACCTTCAACACGTCATGCAAAAAACTTGGGAGCCAGGGCACTGAACTCTAGGTAGTGGCACATAAAGGACTTAAGGGTTTAATTTTTAACTCCCCTGAAACCTGAATTCCACTATTAAAAAATTCGACCCTGTTCTACAAAACACAAAGCATTCCATATTAAAATTTCTATGGACTGGTCACTAACCCTGAGTTGCAAAGTCTCTGTGTTCCTCTGGGATGGGGGGTGAGACATGGGTGATGTGTGTGGAAAATCTGCACCTAAAAAGGTTACAAAAAGACACCCAAATGTTTACAATTCTCATCTCATTCTGAGCTTGAGATAAACCAACAAGCCAATAGTAGCAGAGGGGATTACTGGGGCTCCTGTACCTGTCTGTGTTTCTGAACTGTCGTGTTTAAAAGTTACAGATGAACCCAAAAGTCAGATTTTCTACGAGTGGGTCATATTTATGATCAGGAAGTGGGAAGAGAGGAACATGTAGTGGCAGCACACAGATCATATTCACAAAATACAGATTTTCAGTATTTTTAAGCTTATTCTCCCAATTAACACACTAAAGATCTCATTATGATACACATTTTTAAAAGGCCAAAATTTCCATTAAACTGAGAAATTGTGTGCTAAGTTGCTAAGTAGTGATGGGGTTTGTGCTCCCTCACACATATGGCTAACTGAGAATGCGTGGCAAGTTCAAGCTTGAAATCCTTTTTTTTTTTTTTTTTTAAGCAACCAGTACATAACACTAAACATGATTTAATAATGGAAAGACTGGCACAACCTTAAAGGAATATCATCAAGTAGGCAAGGTATGCTTGTGACTTATTATAAAACAGTTAAATCGAGTCGGAAGCATAATCCAGATTCTTTACATAATTATGGCAGAAGGGTGTGGAAGAAGGAATATCAATTACTTTTTAAACTGGAGAGCTTCTAAAGTAAAACAAGCGATACATTGATCCCATTTCTCTCAACTCTCTTGAAAATGGCAGTAATTTTTCATTTTCATTAATGTTATACCCAACTTAGATGCCAGCTTAACATCTTGCTAACATTGGGGTTTTTCTTTTGATGCAGAAGTTACTATAATTTTTATCATAGCTCTTACCAGCTCAAGTTTAACGTTCTTAGGGCAGTTTCTTCTCTCCTTAATCAAGCTGATCACAAAGCATTGCTGATCCTCGTTCCACTGGTAACAAAACATGATTAACTTAGTCACATGCAGAAATGACTTAATTAAAATGATACAATCTGATGTTATGTACAAAATTAGAGAAGTGGCTGAAAACGGAGAATTTGTTGTTTAACACTCAGTTAAAACTTAAATAATTTCTGCTACAATTAAAAACCAGATAATTTTGTGCTGTTTGCAACAGTAGTGTTAAGAATCACACACACATCCAAATATTAGAACAGTTTTCCGTACTCAGAAGTGCTTTTGCTCTGGATTCTGTCACGACAAAAGACAGATATTTCCTGCCCTTTCAATCTTTCCCATTTTAAACCTTTATTCTTCGAGATTGGGCTTCGGAAAGCAAAATGGGATTCGTGCACGCTGGGTTAGGTTTGAGGAATCGAGAGCCCTTCACCGAAGCTATTGAAATAAGAGGTGTGTCTGTGATTACCCAGAGATCTTCCGGTGATAAAGGCACAATTGCATCAGCTCTTGGCTCCCAGTCCCGGGGTGACTCAGCAATCCAGGAGAATTTGTTTCCATTTGCTTTCCGGTCGGGAGCTGGAAAACCTTCGCTGACACTTTCTCCTGAAATGCCCCGAACCGGGGAAGCCGGGGATGTTTGAGCTCTCAGGACCAGCTCTCCAGCCTTTATTCCCAAAGTCCTGAGCCGCTCCGGTGCCCGGTGCCATCACACCGGCCGTGTTTTCCCTGCGGCAGCAGCAGGAAATGGGTTTGAGGGCTCAGCAGCTCTTCCCGGGGAGCTACGGGCTCGGTGCTGCAAGTCGGTACAGCACAGCACAGGAAACTCGCATTTGGAACCCAAATGGAATTGTGAGAGCAAACATTCCTGGTAATTCTGGTGATTAATTAGTCCTTTTTTGCTCCCCTGTGATTTTGGCATTCTCAAACCAGAGTTTTGTCCATCCTGTAGCAGTCCAAAGAGAAAAGTAGAACATCTCAGAAAGTTCTCGTTAATCAGGAGTTTGTATTCTGGGTCCTACACCAAAGTACCCTGGTTATCAAAATGAACCATGTAAAATATCTTTTCCTTCTTATCCTCTCATATTGCCACTAGAGATGGAATACTGACTTTTCTCTTCTTCCCTCGAAGCAATGACTTTGCATCCATTACTTCAAACCAACCCAAGTTTAAGTTACTGTGGCTGGGTTGCCAAAATTTCTTCTGGGTTGTACTTGTGCAAGTAGTGGAAGATAAATGCTTCTGTTCCTTTCCTCACCAGAAAGACTTGTGTAAAGGGAGTGGATCTACCTGGATATTTGGGGTTGGGCTTCACAGAATCAGCCAGTTTGTGTTAGAAACAGTAGATTCAGAAAAATTTATACCTGTTCCTGGAGACTGCTGCTGTGTGCCTGTCACTGGGTGCTGGAGTTAACATCAACTTCAGGCACTTCATACCTGAACCTGGCCTTTATCTCTCAACCTCAGAGCATCAGCTCAGCTTGGCACCTCTGCTCTCAAAACTACAGCCCCCTCTGACTGAAACTGAGCCTTACTTTCCATTCTGTCCCTGCTTTCTAATATTTCAATCACTTCCTTGACCACTGACAGGAAGAAAGAACAATCTGTGCATACTTCAACAAGATATCACAAGACTTTAACAGACTAAATTTCGTCATCAGACAGTGACAAACCAGACATTTCCTTTGGGCTATGTGATGTTTAAGCAGTGAACTGGAAAAATCTGAAAGTTACATTTCCAGTTAGCTTCGTTCTTAGAACAGAACTCTGAAAAATCCTGAACAATTACAAACATATGGGAATAAAATTGACACGGACAAGAAAAAAACCCATTCATTTAAACCAATCCATTATTGTCACATATTACACAGTGTTCCAGAGTCTGCTAATTCTCCTGAAATAGGAACTTGCATATTCTAGGTTGTATTCATGACATTTAGAAGGATATTTAAATCAACTTTTGAAGTTTGCTGTTTCCTTTGCATCAAGTTCAGAAAGTCTGAAAAGGCGATGAAATAATGATGAAGTCAAGAGTAACTTTTGTGCCCAGTTTGCACAATCCAGCTCTAAAATACAATCCATCATCTAATCTAGAAAAGTATCTTTGTGCCAGCTGTGGTTTTCAGCACCATGCCCTTTTGAATAAGCATCCAGTGATTTAACAGCACAACTGATCAAAACCTCCAGTTTTTACTGGGCTGACACACACACAAAAGGCCAAGTGATTTTCTGCTTATTTAGCTGATCTTGCTGCAACAGTGTTGAAAGTTGTTTTATAATAATTAAATTAATTTATGTCATTTTTGGAGCAGTTGGTCACTTTTTTGGAGCAGAGTGGGCTCTGAGGAGACTGGTTTACCCTGTGAAATATTGGCACCCAATCTGCTGCTAAGGTAAACATTTTCTATTCATGAAACCCACACCAAAAGGAGTCCAATGCCTTTAGAAGCCAATTGCACTTCAATATCAATGAAGGCTAAAAATCCTGTGTGTGCTCTAAGGAGGATTCGAGCCAGAAAAGGCCATAATGTTGCAAAATTGCTTGTTCCCCAGCACAAGGATCATTTCCATTTTAAACAAATGGAAGTGTGTTTACTTTGTGTATCAGTATTCACAAGGTATATCCTTAACGAAGGCAATACCCATTTCCCAAATGCAAATACTGTCTTATTCCATAATTTTCAAGATCCAGTGAGATTTTCAGGATTAAAGAGGGGTAGAAACACGCTACTTAAACCCAGCCTCCTTTCTGATCAAAACATCAGCTGTCTTCTCTAAGAGCTGTTTTACCAAAAACCCCTGAAAAGCAGGTGAGTGGCAGCTCAGAGCAGTAATGCTGCTGTGCAGGAAAAGTGGCACTGACACCAGCAGCACATAGGGACACTCATGGATTTGTTCTGTTGTGAAAAACACAAACCTCAGGGACCAAACACTGGTCAGCAGAGATCAAGAAGCTCTGGGACCCTTCCAGGACAAAGCCTGGAGTGCAGCAGGAGAGCCCCCAGGGGATGGGGGGACACTTGCACCGGGTCCCTCTGTGGCACCCTCCATCCAAGAGAACAGCATGGGGCTCCAAATCTTAGCAAGTCCCTCACGATCCTGGAGGAGGAAAAGGAATTTCCTAAAATAGTAGACTGAAAAATAAATGAAAGTCAGAATGAGGTGCTCTCTGAGCAATGAAATATTTTTCACCCTTGTGTACATACATTTATTAGTCCCGTGCATCTTACTCCAAAACTTATTTTTCAATTACCAAGAGAAAAGACAGCTCACATCAGCCTCTTGCCTCCCAGAGCACACAATATATGTAACTCATGTGTAATTGCACTCAGTGACCTGTGTTATTTCTTACTCCAAGCACATCAGCTTTTGTAACAGTGTACAGAAAATGCGTGCCAAAAACTCACTTCAGCAGAAAAGGCCCACCCTGTCCTTACTCTGCAGCAGATTTGGTTAGAGTGGGTTTTCCAAGCCTATTGCCATCTTCTCACTAGACATACTCTGTAACTCTTCTGTGGCTGTGGCTTCCTGATATTAATATAATTACCACGTATTTGGAAAGGAAAACTCATGGTGGAAATTTCTGTAAAAATACGGAATCTTAATATTATTTAAAAAAAAAAAAAAGGCAAAAAGAAGGAAAATTAGTAGGAGATATTAATTAACTTTGCTGCCTTGTCCCTTCTGCAATGCACGGAGATCCTGGAAGCTGTACTGCTTGTGTGGAATTAAAGACTATTTGTCACTCACCGACTGTTGCAGTCATTACACTGCTGCCTGAGCGTTGATAATACATCCTGCATGTGTTACCAGTTCCTTGCAGTCACATTAATCACCAAACTCCGAGGTATTACACCAGCCCAACAACTGCCACCACACCCAGCCCCACCAACGCCAGGCAAACATCTATTACCATTTGTGTGATGCAAGCACCGGGGAGATCAATTTTATCGATTTTGAGATGGCTACTCACTAATCCTAATTCATTTGTAACTATTTGTAAGAGCTTTACACCCAGGTTTTGAATTTGAACTTATATTATCTGTTAGAGTGACTGGTTATTATTACTCCAAAATGTAAAATATTAAAGAAAAGGCCGAATAAGTGCTTTGGAGAAGATCAACACTGCGGATACGTGGAACAAATGTCGAGAAGGCAGCTTGCAGTTCTCCTCTAGTTTTAGAAGAAAGCTTCCTCGGAATTAATACCACAGCAGTCACTGCCGGTAAATTTATTTCCTACGCTCAGTTTCGAAGCTGAAAACCGAAGCGGCTCGTCAGCCTGGAAGCAGGAATTTGTCCGTAATTCCCGGGTGTCTCCGGCGCGATCGCGCGGNCATCCCACCCTGCATCCCGCATCCAGCCCCGCATCCCGCCCCACGCAGCCGCTGCGGGGCCGGTCCTGGCAGCTACCGGGGAGTCCCCGCATCCCGCTCCTCATTCCGCCCCTCCCGGCATCCAGCTCCTCATCCTGCCCCGCATCCCGCCCCGGGCAGCCGCTGCCGTTCCGATCCTGGCAGCCACCGGGAAGTCCCCGCATCCAGATCCACATCCAGCCCCGCATCCCGCCCCTCCCGGCATCCAGCTCTGCATCCAGCCCAGTATCCAGCCCTGCATCCAGCCCCGCATCCCGCTCCACATCCAGCTCCTCATCCCGCCCCTGCATCCCACAGATCCCGCTGCTCAGAACCACGAGAACATCTCAGGTTATTCCAATGTCCTACAGCAACTACTTCGTGTCAGTGCTTGTTCCAGACTTACTTAATGTTAAGAGCCCAAGCGCTCTTAAAACTGAAAGAATGATCAAATTCAAACACAATTAATCATTTCCTCATTTTTGCTCTTTTGTTAGGCTCAGATTGGGCAGCGTTAGCTTGGAAACTTCCGTGTCCACACAATAAGAAATCATATGAAAAGGGTTTGCAAAAAGAGGAAACAATGAGTAACAGAGAGAGTGGGCTACAAATAACGGAGTGACCTACAAAAATATTGCCAAATCATGCTCTGTGTCTTACCTTTGATAACAAATTCCTTTTGAAAATGATTGCTTTATTTTAAAAGCCTGCTGTAAAGGGAAAACCTCAGAACTCTAAATATAAAAAAAATATATATACCCAGCCAATTAAAAATTTCACGTTCAGTTCTTTGGCTGAGTACAGACACACACTACATTTCTCTTTCTTTATTGCAGCTGCAGGAAGGAGATTTTTGGGGCTGTTCCTCCGGCCCTGACCCAAGTGCACACACACACAACCTCAGTGCCAATTCCCCCCGTTGACAACAGGGAGATGGGAGGGAAACGAGGGAACAGAAAAAGAGAAAAAGGGAATGGGGGTTTTTCCACCCATGGGCTCTGAAACAGATCTTGGCTACGCTGCCTATAGGAAAGTTACAACTGCAGTTAAACTCAGAACATTGGAGCATCCCAGCTAAAAGGAATAAAACCTAATTTTATAACTTTTCCCCCGTAGTTTTGAACATAGATTCTGTAATCCCTGCTTTAAAAGGATAAACACCTTCAGCACTGAGCCTTGTGTTAGAGGAATAACTCACCCTTGGGAGGCAAGAAAATTCAGACCACATATGCCAGAGCAGTCCTGGGATTATCTTATACGCACACAGAAATATTCCTGCCAACAGTGACACATTGTACTGATTTATTTTCTGTGTGTTTTCAAATGCCACTGCAGCACTGCTCATTAGGGATTGTCTTAAGCAGGGAGTACCTCAGTAATGCACATTTTGCATTTTAACTGAAGATCCAGATTTGGGCTCTTTTGGGCACATAGAGTTGAAATGTCATTATGTGTTTTCCTTTCCTTTCTAAAACCAAACTACAGCTGCACACATACAGCAGTAAAATATTTTGATCTCCCATGTTCCTTAAAAAGAACAGCATAATCCAGCAAATCCAATCACTAATAGAAAGTGTTAAGAGAAAATTGCTTTGCTCTGTCCTGAAGAGCTCCAATCTTGTCTTCTCTGCTTCAATATACACCAGGGCATCAGAAAACTCACATGGAATTTGCTGCACAAAACTGCAACCGTGTTTAAAGCCACCAGTGCTTAAAAGAATAAAATAGTAGGATCCATTTCTAATACTTCCCCCAAAAGTTCATACAAAAAATTAAGATATAAATATTTGATTTCAAACTCTGGCATTCCTGCCCCTCCTCCTTCAAACAGGAGTAAAAGTGATCATCAGAAGCTGAAAGGCAGTTTGATCTTTGTTACATTGGGCCTATGGAATCCGAGCAACTATTTTACAAGGCATTGTAATTGTTTGTACTTGCAAAACTGGATTAAGAAATCACTGCTATTCTTAAAACACATTTATCACATACATACAAAAGTCAGCATATTTCTACTGCGAGCAGAGCCCCAGCCAACCAGAGAGAGTTCCCGTGTTCCGCCCACGCTCCTTCTCTCATCCTCCCCTTCCCCAGAGCAATCCCTGCATCTGGCCAGTCCAACGTGGAAACGTCCCCTGCGTGCCCCAGCAGGGCACACCTGCCCCAGGGCTGACCCTGTGCCCCTCACCTGGGCTCTCCTGGGGCTGCCACCGTTCCCAGCTCCCTCGCTGGGGTCGCTGGAACTGTTGAGGTTCCCAGTAAAGAAGGTGAGGTTATGGAAGGGTTTCCATGGGTGGAAGGCATAAGCTCTGCTCTGTTCCAAAGGCACTGGGAATTTAAAGCAGTCCTGCACAGGGTAGCTGAGATGAGAAAAAAATGAGGTTAAAATATGGGGGGTGTCATTGGACGTCTAGAATTTTTAAGTTTGGGACTTTACTGAACTTTTCAAAGTTTTATGAGACACTTTTTCCTGTTATTTAAATCCATTTGTTCTTCGACTGAAGCTTAATTTAAAAAACATGTCTTTTGAGCTGAGTGCAAGTCTGACTAATTCCGCTGTAAATGCTGCTGAAGACGAACAAAATCAACACTATAGTTGAAAAAAAACCAGAGAAGGCCTCATGCCTGCACAACAGCCACACTCAGGCTACTGCCCCAGCTATGACAGCACAGCTCTCATTTTGTTTACTCAAAATCAACACCCATCCTGCTAGAATCTGTACCAGATATAGGGAAACCCTAATGACAGAATCCAGAAGCTGGAGTTCCTCTACTCATCTGTTTTCTCTTTCTATTTCTTTCTTTCTTATTTGTTTGGCTCCTCTGTTTCCCTTTCCAATAAAATGTCCTTGTTTAGATTTTATCCTTCCAGCCCTCCCCTGATACACTCTCCCTTACAGTATAAACCAAGTCCTTTAGCACCTTTATTTCTGTCCTGTTGCTTCTCAAAGGAGTTCTGGGTGGTCTCCAGGCCCAACCTCAGGGGCAGCTATGCCATTCTTTCCCCACTCTCCAGGGAAGCTGAGGAAAAAGTACCATGGATATCCTCCTTGCTTCTTAGCTTAACCCCTCTGTCCTTCTCCCACACAAGAAAAGAATTCTTGGGAAGCAGATCAAGCAGCAGCCTGCCCTGGAGTAGTAGTCCTGTACACTCTGGTTCATTCTCTGGCTGTCCCTGCACTTCCAGAAGCATCTCATGAGTGTTTCATGATATCACAGCCTATTTCCCATGTTAGAATTTCTCTTGCTGATATTTAAAGAGCAGTTGTGCTACTCTGCCCCAAGCAAGACGTCCTCATGTTTTTCACAGGCACTCCTGGCACCCTCTATCTTAAATGGCATTTCTTGCTACCTATGGTCTGTGGCAGGTTGAGAATTGAGATGTCCATAGTTTCCCTTCTCCTTACATGTTTGAATTCCATCCTTCTTTCCTCTCTCTATATAATCTCCTTGAACAAGAAAAGTCATTCTAGACTCCCCTTGTCCAAGAAAAACGCATTTTCTCCAACAAAATTTCACTGGAGTCAAACTGTGTTGTTCTGCCCTTCTTGCTGGCCAGGAATGCTTTACAGCCTTACCTATATTCCACCCGTGCCAAAGAAGGAAGTGTATTTTTTTCCCCTCTTGGCAACTCTTGGGGAGGTTCACTATTGTGTTCTCGGAGTGCTCGTTCTCAAAGGCTATTGTGAAAACTGTAGTAAACAGAACTTTCAGCATCAGGATGCAAGGAACAGGATCCAAGGCCCGGGACTATTTGCCAAGAGTGGATGTGACCGCTGCCCCATTCAGGCCTGGATGGTACAACAGTTCATCCCGGCTGCTGGATATAGCACATTCTGTAACCAGGGGGACAAAGGTGGCGATTACTGACAAACCAGCCTGGAGAAAACAGCACCAGGATGTACAAAAAATTTCCTTCCCATCAGGCAGCTAAACAAGGGATCTCAATTCCAGATGAGTGGGCTGCAGTGTCCCATTTGTGTCAGCATATTTCCATGTACTGTTGTGGAGCCCCACGATTACGACAACGGAGGATTTGGCCCACGGATCGAAACTCTCGGAATATTTCAAGTCGTTTCTCTGCTGTTTGGCAGAACATGTGATGTCAGACAGGCCAAATGGCTCACATTTACAGAAAACTAGAGAAGGACCAGAAAGTGGTGAATCTGAATGTTTAGGAAGCTGAGGTTAAATAACAGAATTTCACAGAATGAAACTGTAATGCAGAAGTAGTGTTGCACAGGGAATAAATTGCTGTGAGCAGCTATGGACATAGTGAGGTTCTTTCTTGTAGATTATGAAAGGAATAAAGGAAATGTGCAGGGGAAAAGAAACACCAGATGATAAATTTCATGTTTAGAGAAAGATTACATGGATTTTACTAATCATTAAATTATTCAGCATAGAGGAAAGTGCATCAAAGCATCTCCAGGTGAAGGCAAATAATTGCTTGACACTACCAACCTTCAACATTCAGGCACATAAAGAAAGATACTGGGTATGTTAAAGACAGAAAAGATTTGACCTGATTTGATCCCAATCAATTGACCTTTCCCTTGTACAGGTCAGTCCAAGTCCCTGGTGTCTACAGGTTGTAACAAAGCTGTAAACTGCTCTTACTTTCTTCCAGCACATCTTCCCACACACTATTAATTACCCTTAGGTTGTATCAATAGTGCTCCAGTGGCCTTTGCAATGTAGAAGCCCATTTGAATTGCTAAGTAATTCAGAAAACATTACCTGTTTTTACTAATATTTCATCACTTCTTATATCACTGTTAATTGGATTCTTTGGTGGTGTTGAAATCAAACATAAAGAAGCTGCTTGCCACGTCTGTAAGGCCATTCTGGCACACAGAGCCCAAACAGAATCCTACATCAATCAAAACCTTTCTGATAACGCAAAGTTTGTGTGCAGGAAGGTGCCAGGACCTTTTCTCAGTCTTAACACTTCATCAGGAGCCACCAACAAAGAAGCCAAGCAGAAATATTTGGCACAGTTATCCAGGGAGAAAAGATAACAGTGTTCCTCAGTGGCCAGGGAAAGGAGTAGAGTCAGGGAGAAGATGCCCATAAGGAGGACAAGTTGGGGGACATTTTCAGGTACAAATTAACCCTTGAGCAAAGCAAGTGTCTATAAAGCATCTTTTAGAACTTAATACCTTTAGAGAAGCTGCTTCTCTCACCTCATGAGTTTGCCACTTTCTGGCACCTTCCTCACCATCAGTTAGGAATCACATGCTCAGAAATCCAAGAAAAAGCTCACTCACTGTTGCCATTTTTGAAGGCACTTTTTTCATTAGAAAAGAAGTGGTTTAGGTTTTAGTAGGAATGGATATTTCTGTCTGCTCACCAGATTTCATCCAGGCAGCTCTCATTGCATAGGAGCTTGAAACAACTTTTCAGGCTTGGGAAACAAAGTTGCAGAAAACATTTTTATTTGTTGTTCTCAGTTCAGGAATGTCTGTTTTCCGTGCTGGACTGCAGACCACTAACCAAAACAGAGGGCTGGGGCAAAGCACCCCCTCAGAGCCTGCCCACAGTTCTGAGAAAAGGAGCAAGAGCCTAAATTCTGCTCCTCTTACTGTCAGACATAAGCTGATTCCTGCAGTCACTGACACACAAATAATCACATGGATATAAGCTGTGCCATGGCAGTGACAGCAGACATGTCAGCATGAGTGGGATCATGGGCCAAGTGCTAATACTGCAATGCTACTTTTAAAATTGACAGAGAATACACAAGATCTTTGGTGACAGAAAACCTCCTCAGTTTTTGTATCATTCAAAACACAGCTGTATTCTTCAGCTCTGTCCTTTAAGGAAGTCCCTAAACAGGTCAAATCATCTCACTGGTTTAAGGAGCTAAAACAACGATAAAAAAAAATTAATTTATGGAAATGTCTTTATTCACTTATATTCCAAGAATAATTAAAGCCCCTTTGTCAAAGGAATTTCCCAAATTCTGCTTTGAGCAGAGAACATTCTGGAAACTATCACTATGGCAATGCTTTCAAAATTACCCACAGCCTAATTAACATCTGCTTTAGGAGTTGAAGTTATTACAGGGCCATTTATCTGCTCTAAGAATCTTGTACACAATCGAGCGGATTTTTAATGTTTAACATTTCTGCCCATAAACAACCAAGGAAAGACATTCACCCAAGGGAGCAAGTAATGGGTAATTCAGGTCTGTGTTTCTCTTCAACACTTTCTCCTCACTAATGCCAGGTTTTCTAATCACAAGAGAGGTAACATTACCCATGAAAGAAGTGCAGGTCTTTTTAAAAAACTCAAAGAAGACTTCAAAATTTTAGCACTGAAAGATCAACAACAACAACAATTTAAAAAAAAAACCTTTACAAATCAAACGAGATATTCTATAGCCGAAAAAACTCTTTTCCAAAAGGCCTGATGGGAATGGCCCTAGATGCAGTAGGTTTATTAGGAAACAAACCTAAAAACATGTCTTGGAAAGGTCCTCTCCAAAACACAGCTTTCCCCACCTGCATTCCAGCTTTTCTGAAACACGGCTGGGCAGAAGGTGATTAATCTTCCTTCATAACTATCCTTCTTCAGCCAACTGCTATCCTCATTTCTTAGTGGAATTATTCCTCTGAATTTCATTTTCCACTGTTAGATTGGCTGGTTGCTTCGCAGGAGAAATGGGATGTTTGGGAACAGATGTCACAGGATGCACCATTCAGGCAGGGAATAGAGTTCCAGAACTCAAAAAGATCCATTTCCCTCAGCTCAGGCAAACTGCAGCATGTACATACCTGTCTCTAGAACAGAAAGTCCAGGCTTTACTAAAGATGATGTGAAGCTTAAGAGAAGATCTATGTTTAAATACAATTAGAATGCAGAAGTCAACCCTTCTTCAATTAATTTGGGCTTTGCTTAATGTTTTCATTATACGAATTAATCTAGAGACTTTGGAAAGGCTTTTTGATCATTATTCTGAGAGTTACTTGAGTTTTGGTTTGATGTTTGGGATTTTTGTTGTTGCTATTGTCGTGCCCTATGTAATAAGCATAAATTTCTAGATTAAGGAAGTATTTCTGCTAACTGGTTTGTGGTAGCCTGCAATCCCTTCTAGCAGCATTTCACAGGGGCTGAGAACAGAAAAGGTGTCTAATGGAAACAACGGAGAGAATCAGCAGGGCAAAGACAACTGGTTCCTGTTGATGCCCTTTTGTCCACGAGATGTGTTCTGAGGAGTACACCTGGAGTCAAGTACCCAGGAGGGATCAAAAGCCCTCCCAGCTCCTTGCTGCCTGGAGCACAAGAAGGAAATCAGGACAGTGTTTGAGTTCATGCAGCAGTGAGGCCAGAAGGACACGGGAAATCTGCTCCTCATTAGGAGAAACCCCAGACAGGCTTCTTTCCCTTTTGCCTTGACCCCACCCCTACCATGCACACCATTTATTAGCTCCATTAGAAAGCTCCCTCCTTTCCCTTGGCCCCCTGTCCCACCAGGAAGCTCAGTGACCGTGGGCTGGGGCTGACCCTCGGGATCCCGGCTGTGCGCTCCCAGATCCCGGGGCACTCCCTCCTTTCCTGGACGGTGGGTGAAGCTCTTTCCCAGGGCACAGCCAGAGGAGATGTTAATCCAGGCAGAGCACGTGTTTGACCAGCTTCTGGTCGCAGACACCCCCACAATTCCTGCTGAAAGTCCCATTCCTGACAGCAGGATAGGCCCACTCGTGCTCCTGCCTTTCTGAGACAAACAAAGAATAAAAAGAGGATTTTTTAAAGCTTGGGGGCGTGGGCAGCCTGCTGATGTTCCTCCAGCTGAAACCCAACAGTTAAAAGGAGATGGTTAAGCAAATCAGAGATCCTAGAACAATTGCAGTCCTGTCTCACTTAAAAGGGATTTTAAGACTGGCTTAGGTCCAGGGCAACTCTCTACCTTTAATATGCGTTGAATCACATATTTGAATTTGAAATTAGTGCTGGGGAAGTTTTATAATTTATTTAAATGGTCATTCAGAAGAGCTTCAGAACCAGCTCAATGGTTATTATTGAAGCTTAAGGGTAACAGATAATTGGTTTATGGAAAAGCAGTGCAGTGTGAAAGTGGGAAGTAAAAGTGTAGCTGGAAGCCAGCAATACTCGAGAAGAAGAAACATCTAAAAAGTGAGGTTTAGACATGGGAAGGAATTCTCAAATATGGTCTTAGAAATAACTTGACCAGATCTTCGAGAAACACAAATACAAAATATTTAGATCATCATTCTTAAAAGAAGGAAAGATAATCCCATCAGAAAGAGGTGGATTTTACATTTGGCTTTGCTTCCATACCTGCAGGTCACAGAGCAGGTTGGCTAAAATTCAGCTGCACATTCCTAGTTTCACCTGGCTACTAGAAATCATTATTTATCTTTCCAATTTAAGTGGCTTCAGAGTATTAAAGAAGCAAAAACTAAAATGTCACTGGAAAATAAGTTATGCAGCTGTCTGTTATATTTTTATAAGAGCTGTCTCTCAAAAATATAAACATTAGTTTAAAAAAAAGTTTGAGAGCGTTTAAAAACCTAAGCTGGTAAATGGGTCAGATCATAAAAGATCACATCCCACAACTTTAAAAAATGGGGATATTATGTAGCAAAAAAGCTGAGCTAAAAACCTGCATCAATGGAGATGAGCAATTCCAACTAAAAAAAAATCAAATCAATGAAAAAAGGTACACTCATGAATAAAGAACTTCAGACAAAATGAGCCTGGAGCTGTGTGATGAGTAAACAGGAAACTGGAACCAGAAAATACAGAATAATGGAAGGAGTTGCTGCCATATGTGAGAGCAGTTACCCCAAGTCTTTTATTTCTTCCTAGCTAATATTAGCAGGTTTAATAACTTAGTTCCAAGGCATAGGCTGAATTCTTAAAACCAATAACATTTTCTCCAATTTCTAGTAATCTTCTGGACATATATCTAAAGACAAAAGTAATTTTGCTATCTTTTTTTCCTCCCGATAACCACAGTGGAAGTTAAAATCTTGCAATACTCCTCCTCTGCATTACTATGTGGAATATTCAATGGGAAACTCTGCTTTTCACATCCTGGGAATTTGTTGTTATGCTTTCACTCCATTATCCACCACTGTGACCTCTTGTTTTATCCTGCCTGCAAAAATGTCCTAGAAGAGCAAAGCTGCCCAAGCCACAGTCTACAAAGAAGGCATTTTTCCCTCAAATCTTTTATGTTGCAACTTCCATCTCCTCTCAGCAGTGATCCATCTATTTCTAGGAGTGAAGGTAAGAAGTGCCCTGCAGTGAGTTGAAACTTTTGTGGTCTGTCTGGAAGAAAGAGCTGTAAATTTTGTTTCACTCATATTTCAAGTGATGCTTTGCTCACTCTGTGCTCATTTGAAGCAGGTGTAAATTATAATGGAAAAACATAAATTATGGGAAACCAGCTGTTACTGAAAAAGTGACTTCAGTTGTGACCTGGTTGGAACTGTTATACTCTAAGGAGAGGGGCTATGAGAAGAAAATCCTGCTTTCTGATACATTTTATTATCTGTATGTATCTTTATTATTTATACATTGAATTACCTATAAAAAGTTAGCAAAGGGTCCAGCTCCACACAACACAAATGGGTTTCTATATGTGGATAGTTTGTTACTAAATATATTGAGCAGGAAAAAATAAAATGCAAAATAAATTATAATATATAATTATAATTTCCCAATTTAATCAGATTTTCTGTCCTACCATTCTACCCCTATTTTTCTACTTTGGTTCAACAGGTTTGGCTTCAGGTTCAGCTGCTGGAGCAAAGAACTGCACACAGAACAATGAAAGGTCCACAGAGACAAACAAACACAGAAAGGGGTGACCAGGCCCAGAGCTCAGAAATGTTCAAATAAAAGTAGGAGAGTTTATATTAAATTTACTCCAGTTCACTGAAACAACAGTGGGTTGCCAGGTTCTAGTCCACGGTGTACTGAACTGCTACATTTTATTATTTATTACTTTATATAAAACTCAAATACCAGAAATCAGCACAAGGTCCTCTGTATATTCCCAAGATTGCATGATTTTGCTCACACAACAATAGGGTAAGAAAATACTAATAATGAAGCTCACAGAGTAAAACCTTGTGTAGAAAAAATGAGTTTGATGACATCTGATACCCGTCCCATTGAAGGGATGCTTCTATATTAACTCATGCAAATACAAGTAAACATTCCCTAGTATGCAAATGAGTTATTAATAAAACATTCCCATACCTCACATGTGGAGAATGGACTCTTTGAGGAGCTCTTTCAGTTCTGCTCTGCTAATCCTGGGGGCTCAGAGCCACACAAAGCAATCACAAGTGCTATTCCAACACAAATCATACAGGTTTCACTCTGAAAAACACAAAAAATGTTGGTTGCATTATCAGCTAGTTACAATCTGAGGGAATAAAAAATGTTAATTACTATTTGAAACATATTAAAGCCATCAACTAACAATAACCCCTAAAACTGCCTTTTTTTAATCAATTACATTTTGTAACGAAGAATTTTTTAGCAGTGAGTATTTATATCCTAAATTAGAAATACAAGGTTTCTGGCTGCTTTGTGTGTTGTTCCTGACCCAGTGCTATTTTTCCTCCATTTCTGCTCCAACCAGCTATTTAAACTCACCAGGATGTTTGCACATGTTTCCTAATTCACTTTATATGTTAGCTAGCACTTTTTTTTTTCAATTTTTTTTGGACATTCAACACTTCACCTGAAAAGGCAAATTCTATAGAACCAATGTTGAGTCAGCAACAGTGCTGCTGCCATGCTATAGGGTGACAAAAACCTCCCCAGAAAGTGTCACGTGTCCTGAGACACCTCAATGTGACAAAGCCAGGAGCTTCTCTATTGATGATGAAGGGTTTCAGGCACACAGTGGGCAGAAGTCCTAACACACTTGAAAAATATTTAACTGAACAATAATGGAGCAGTGCCAAATACTAAAAGTTACCAAAGATAATTTTAATTGTTGTAGATAGAATAGTGTTCAATGACAGCTGTTTTGGAACAAAAAGGTTATTTCCTGAAAATTATTGTAATATTTTTCTCCCAAAATAGCCCCTGATTCACTGCTAAAGTTACCTGGCATCCTCCAATGCTTAGCACACACTAACAACCAGTTATTAACTTTATTTTTTAAGAGTCTTCAGATCTTAAATGAAAATAATGACTTATTTGAAAGGCTAACAAGAGGCAGTTCAGAAGAGGAGCAGACAAACCCAGTGAATAATTTGCATGAATGAAACATGACGACTTTAATGTAACAACTGTTTCAAGCTGCCTTGCCTGGCCATATTTGATGTGCTTGTACTTCTGCAAAACTAAGTTCAAGTAAGGACTCAAGTTACTGTTTCTCTGCCCAGCAAAATTCCCTGCACGTTGGCAGCACATTTTTATGATGAAGGTTTAATCAGATATTTATTTGGAAGAAGAAACTCTCATCTGAGGCCTTTGGGTTTAGCATCTGTGTGCATTTACACAAACAACACTGGAAAATATTATGCCCTAACAGCACAAATATTGGTGTAATTTTTCACTGTGTCCTGTCTGCAGTCTCACACTCCTGCCTGGGTGAAAGTCAGAAGGCAGAGTTTGGGCTGTATTTTGTTGGATCATATCTCAGTGGACACAACATCCACGGAAAAAGAAGCCTCTGCAGCACAGTTTGTGAGATGCAAGAAAAGGATGCTCCCATTTTATTGTTTTGCCACTCCTGGTGACTCTTTCAGAACTAATACAACTCAAATGACACAATTTTAGGATATTTAGTGTTATAATAACATATATTAATTACAATCAAGAAACTGCTTTATGCAGTCTTTGGTCTTGTTATCAAAAGTCATGCAGCCCATTTGCTCTAAAGACTAACGAAGGTATTTCAACAAACATAATTAAATCTATAAAATAATCTGAACATCATCTAATTCTCTTTCAGTCTTTACTATCTACATCTGTCCTAAATAATTCCAAAATGTTTAAAATGTGTTTAAGTATTTAAGTAAATAAATTTGATTTGACAGATATTTGAAAGGGGCCCTGATCTCCTTGGTTTAAAACCTCTTTGCAATAGAAATAAAAGTTGTGGTTACATTAATGTGAGATCACTGACAGGAATGATGAGAACTAATCCCTAAGATGCTCTCCATTCCATGACTTTCCCTGGGATTTAGGAGTTGCAGGATAAACTGTTTTTCTACAGCATCATCCTTTAATTGACCAGCAGCATTTCCTACGTCCATCTGAGCACCCTGGAGATTTGGGGAAAATATGTAAAAAGCAGGGATTTTAAAAATAGGGTTTCAAATTAATTCCATCACAACAATGTATAAAAACTATAAAGCGGGACAAAGGTTATAGGAAATGGAAGTACCCAGAGATCTTCAAGCAGTCCTCCAAAAGAAACAATGGGAGGGGAGGATTAATTATTTTTTCACAATTATGAGGGAGTAAATACCTTTCTCATACTCTTACAAAGAAAACACAATCCTCTTCATGAACCAATGTTTAATTGGAACCTGGAAGCAAAGCTCTCCAGATATTTGAAGTGAAAATTTGCACTTTTGGGTTTTTAGTCTTTACTGGAATCATTGAATTGCTGTGTCAGACAGCAAATTGCACGAAAGGAATTACTTTAGGAATACAGGGAGTGATCTGCTGACACAAACATACACAAAGCCCTTTACTGAGCATAAAACAATTGTATAGACAACGATGACTTCAGTCTCACAGTGCTTTAGCAAAGTATTCTTTCTATTTTATACAAGAGTAAAATGAGACAGAGCTAAGTGACTTAGTGACCCACAGGAAGTCAGTGACACAACCAGGAATAGAAGCGAGAGCTCTCAGCAGCTCAGTCCCATGCTCTGACCACAAGAGCAGCCACCTCCTTCCCATCTCAGATTAGCACAACTCCGACTCCTGGTTGCATCAGCTCCTAATTTCAGATGTCTAAGCATGTGTAATTGTGGAAATCTGAATTTCTGAAGTTGAGTAAGTCGTGTTCATAAATCTGTCTGAGCTCAATCACCCGAGAAGTTAGGATAAACTGGTTTTAAATGAGACTCAAAACGACCTTTTGGTTGCTTTAAAAGGATTCCTTCAGAAATGAATTTTTGATGGATTAACAAATGTGATGGATAGAAGTATATGCTTAAGCTCTTTATTTCTATCTATTCTTTTGCCTGCTAACTGAGTTTGATATGGAATTTGGGCCCACTTGATCAGAATGGGATGGAACATGAATATCATATCCAATTAGTGAAGAACCAGACAGTCCTAGAGAGGAAATTATTCACTTCAAGATGAAATCAGAGAAGAGCTGGGGAGAGACTAAAGGTCAGGAAAAAAACCATTCTAATTAGAGGTAGGCAGGCTGGGGTGATCTTGGCTTTACAGAATTTAAAGCAGGCATGATTTGGATTTTGTTCTCTTTTTATCTAAGCCCCGAAATTCAGGCAAAGGAGGCTCATTTTTAAAGGGTGCTTGTTTTGACCCGCTCTGCAGTTATCTCTGAGAAATCTGCATCCTGCCTGCTTCTATCCCTCTGCTGGATCCAGGCACAGCAGGAGGAATTCACCCAGGGATAGTCCTCTACCACCACTTAAAGGAATGCAGTTTATACTCTAAGCTTTGCCATGTATCTGTATAAAAAGCTACTGATAGCAGTTGAAACTTCTAATTCCCTTCAAGTAAAAATGTGTACATACAGAGTGTGCAAGCTGAAGATAGGAGTGTGGTGTAATATTATGACTTTCTTTCTTAAAACATGCCTTCCCAGACCCAAAACCTGCCAATAGAGATGGAATAAGATAGGCTAAGGCAAATAAGATATGCTTTCTATCAATAAAAGAACACCAGATATACGAATTAAAATATTACATTACCCAAGAGAAAGAACACGGGGTAACTTTAAAAAAAGGCAGCCATACAGGACTTTTTTAGCTCACTTAAGCTCCATGACTCCAAACCAATGCAATTTGCACAATCAGAACTTGTTGCTCAGGCTGTCAGATTTCTGGCTGCACTGTCAGAGGCTGAGATTGCCCTCTAGATGTTAAAAGTTTGGCTACTTTTTCACCGCATCCCAGAACAGCGGGACGGGACGCAGCACGGGATTTGGGAATTGGAACTCGTGCAACGCAGCCAGAGATTGAGAGCACAAACACAAGGGAAACGTCCAAAGGAAGTGAAAGTTGGAACTCGTGGATTTGCAGAGATGGGAGGAGGCATAAATCTGTCACCTCTATATCCTTGTAGGGTTGCTACCCTTTTTTAGACAATTGTAAAAATCCCAGCATCATCTCCAATATATTCATTGTTCTAACCATAAACACCTACCTGGAATTCTTTAGGAATTGTTGCACGGAGGTTCGCTCATTAAGATGGAAAAGAGAAATGAAACTGTTTAAGGAAGGTTATTTTTCATTACTAACACCCTTATCCATCTCAAGATTCCACAAAGTACTCATTCTCATTTCAGTGAGACTATTTTTGCCATATGATTCAATTTAATCTGCTTCAAATTTTCTGAATAATTGAAAGTGATAATGTACAGTCAGCCAGTAATAAGTGCAAGCAGAAATAATATTTTTTTCAGAGGCAATAAATGCTTCAAAAAGACTCCCCATGAAAAACGGAATGATTAAAATTAATATCAAATGCAATTCTTTCACATGAAAAGAATTAACTAATGCTGTTATACCCAATAAGAAAAACAAAGTATAATTGATCTTCTGTGAAGACAAATTATCTTCTAATTTTAAAGCTAGAACTGATGCTGAGAGAGTTTTCTGCTTCTCTTTGAACTTAGGGAAGAACTGCCCATGGTCCAGGAAGGCCTGAGCGTGACATTTCAGACTTGTTTCATAACACTTAGAGGTCCCAGCCAAACTCAGGAATTCTCTCAGATAAGTAGAGGAGAAAGTCCACATCATCAAAAACTGCACAGCCAAATAATGCAAACAAAAGCTTACGAGAAACTGATAATTACCTCATTATGACCATTTCATTGCTGTATAAAGAAACTTGATTATAGAAGAGATAATATACTTGTAGCCTACTTTATTTCTTTACCAATACAGAAGTTATTGGCTTTCTGTGTTCCATGTGTGAAAAAAACTCACTCTTCGTTAAGGAAAAACAGGTTAATGCAAATTATAAATAAGGAATACTGTTAACTACCAAAGAAAATGTAAGGGTTCTTCATGTCTTGATTCTTCAAATCAAGATTAGCTGTCTGTCTAAAAGAAACATTTAATGAGGTACCAAATCCTACCTAAAAATGTATGTTAAGCAGGATATCAGACTAAGTAATTTTTTCCCTTCCTGCCACAAACAGTTAAAATGCATATTTATTAAACCTAAGTAATTTGTACATAAGTTATCATTACTGGTTTTGCTTTATGTTTTATAAATTCTGTTCAAAAGATGAACTTGCTAAAGAATATAATGCTTAGAACAGAAATGAAACGTTATTGTATTTGTAATACTTCTGTGGAAGCTATGTTTGCCTGGTTTCTCTGGACTGACTTAAATATGCCTCTCTCATTCGTGCAATTTAATTAAAATCCCAACTATGTTTTGTATTTCTGCTTCCCTGCTGAACTTATTCAAAGTCTAGGCATGATTGCAGAGTCACAATTGGATGTTCATCAATACCTGCCAATTTCTGGAATGCTTCCAGTTGCGTGGAGTTTTAAAAAATTTGCATGCTAAACCCTTGATTTTAGGGACACTTAAACGAAATGGGTAATTCTCCAGCAGCTCACACAGGGAGCAGCAGTTCTGCTCTCACAGCTAAAGCAGAACTCTGTGGAGTGTCCAGCTCAGCTCCTTCTCCTTTTAAATTTCTGTTGAAACTCTATCTCAGCTATTGCTGTAAAGTGGTAGAAATATTAATAATTGAGGTATTTGAAACCTCTGTTAAGATTATTGTACCCACATTTGCCTCTTTGTTAATCCATGGCAGATTGAACTAATTCTGAGGGTTTGATTTACTTGTTTTCAGTACCTGGCTTCTAATTCTGAGTCAGGGTATGACTGGAAGAGGTATTACTGCAGTATGTTAAAATAATAATTTAAAAAACCCCCTTCAAATAATAAAAAATAACCACTTACAAAAAAAAAGTGGTTCCACACTTCCAGGGCTAAAAAATTCATATGAAAGGGAAAAAGTATGAATTGAAAAAAAAATTCCTTGATCTGTCAAGGCAGGGGTAACACCTCAAGCCTATACAAATAGACAGATAATCCTCATAAAAATTAACACCAGGCTTCAAGCCTCTACAGACAGAAAGATTGTTCTCATAAACAAAAGGCCGTAGGCAAAGTTAGTATCTGTAGGTAGTCCAGGTATTTTGACGTGTTCAACCCTAATCTATAAATTGCCTTCAGTATACAAATAATAAAGCAAATGTGGGCTCTCTTTCAAAACGCTCGATGACTAAGAACCGTAATGAGGCAAACTTGGGATCCTCTCAATCTTCCAGTGATGTCCAAGGGATCAGGAGTTTTTAAAGATAAACTGTTGTATCCCGGGGCACCTCGAGTTCCAAGATGACTCTCTAAAGCCTGTTGATCTTATGCCTTTTTTTTCCACATGTAACTGCTTTTTCCAAGCCTCAGAGGGTGAGATAGAGGAGGTGACAGGCTTGTTGGGGCTTGCTGCCTCCGCAGAGGTACCGAACACAGCCTGTACCGCTCGTCTCCGCATTCCTGGGAGGGGGGGAGAGCGGGCAGAGATAATCTCCACCAAAAAAAAAAAAAAAAAGTGGAAGAGAATTTGATTTACCTCTGTTACTGCTAAGAACCTTTTCAGGAAAGCCTGTACTCCTGTCACAGCGGGACACAACCTGACGTGAGGTGTCCCAGCCAAACTAGCCGGCGCAAGAGCGAAGGTGGCCGGAAAATGGGAAGGCAAAAGAGAAAGCAGTCAGCAGGCGGAAAAACTGAATTTTCAGTTACGGGAGATTACAGGGAGCAGAGATCAAATTCCAGCTGCACTGCGGGGCCCGCGCTCTGCCCTCAGGTACACGCGAGTGATTCCGCTCGGCGGGCGCGGGCCCGGAGGGAACCGGCCGGGCTGGAGGGACGGCCCGGAGGGGAGAGGAAGGAGCCGCGGAGCCTCCTCCTCCTCCTCCTCGTCCTCCTCCCTGCCCCGCTGCCTCTCCCGTCCCGCTCTTCTTCCCCGGCCCCGTGGCCGCGCTGCCCCGCGGCCGCCCCCCGTCCCGGTCCACGTCCCCATCCCCATCTCCCGTGCTGAGCCCGACCCGGCCCGGCCCCCGCGCCCCCTCAGCC